>CM077230.1:17296291-17446291 GCA_039654775.1 Spinibarbus caldwelli | reverse complement strand
TGGTAAAATGGCTGCAGCAGGCTGTGAAGAAGAGGGTAGAAAATGGCGTTTCCTTGTTGCGCACTTTAAAATATTTCGACGCGTGTTGAGCCGGGCGATGAATTTCAGTCTCTTCAGACCTTATTTTGTGTTTTTACGCTCAAAATTGTTTATTTATTATTTTATCTTATGTAATTAATTATAAATATTTTCCAGCAGGTGATTTAACATGTCTGACGAGGGGAAGCTCTTCATTGGTGGTCTGAGCTATGATACCACTGAGCAGTCCTTGGAGGAGGCTTTCTCCAAATATGGATCAATTGCCAAAGGTTTGTTTTAAGCAGTTTTTAAATGAGGTTTAAATTTTTCACAGCTTTGTTCTTGATTATGTGGTGTTGTCTTTGCTTCAGTTGATGTTATCCGGGACCGTGAGACCGACCGCTCCAGAGGCTTTGGCTTTGTGACCTTTGAAAATCCAGAGGATGCAAAGGATGCCATGGCTGCAATGAATGGAAAGGTAAGATCAACACCCTTTAAGGACAGAGAAATTGGAAAGCATATGTTTTAAGGTTTATTTCTAGTTCTGAAAAACTAGTTATTTTGAGGTGTATTGATTGCTACATTTTAATAGTAAACTGCAGGAAGTTCATCAGTCAAACTGGGTGGAGGCCTAAAGTGAGTTTCTAACCGTTAAATGCATCTCTTTGCAGTCTGTTGATGGCCGCATGATTCGCGTTGATGAAGCTGGCAAATCTGGTAGACGGTCTGGTGGTTTCAGAGGAGGTTCTGGAGGTGGCAGGGGGTTCTTCAGGGGAGGCAGAGGTAGAGGTTGGTATTCTTAATCTTGAATGAAATTGTACTAACAGATGGCTGCGTTTGCATTTGAAGTAGCCTTGGCGGTTTGTAATTATCATGACAAAGCTGGTGGCCTACCTGAATGGATGCATCTGGAGTATCTTGGATGGGTTTTACTTCATCGGTTTAACTTCTTTTTGTTTTTACACAGGTGGTGGAGGATATGGTGGAGACCGAAGCTACGGGGGTGACAGAAGCTTTGGTGGCGATCGGGGCTATGGCGGAGGTGACCGTTCCTATGGTGGTGGAGATAGAGGATATGGTGGAGGAGAGAGGAGCTATGGTGGAGGTGACCGATCCTACAGTGGTGGCGGATACTCCAACAGGAGTAGTGGATACTCCGGTGGCAGCGGCGGTGGATACAGGGATAACAGGTGAGAGATTTCATGAGCTTGGAATAATTTTGCACAAGGAACAATTTTATGATTATTGTACCCGTGAGCACTTTAAATATGGCAAATATTACTTTTGGTTTTAGAAGCCAGGGTGGATATGACCGTTCTGGTGGATCCTACAGAGACAGTTACGACAGTTATGGTATGTATTGATTGTTCAGAATCACTCATTTTATTAGATAACTGCACCAATATATCTCAGCCCACTTGTGGTGTTTTAGAATAATGTCTATACCTAAGCAGAAAGACAAAACTGCCTTTCTCGAACTTCTGAGTTCAGTCAACTTGGTTGCCTTTATCTTGGAATTGATGACCACAAGCCAAAAAGTCATTTTACAGTTGTAGTGACTAAAGTCGGTTTTGTGCACTTGATCAGAATAGTCCATAAGACCTTGTTGGAAAAGAATCATGTCTTGGTGTCAGTTCACTGTTTGGAAAGGATGTTCACAATGCTCCAGTGCCTTTACACTTTTGCCTACTTCTTGTCCTCAGCTTCACACGAGTAAAAAAAAATCCTGATTGCAAGATCATCCCTTCGCTGGCTGTATATAAAAAGATGCGCTCTTGGAAGACTTTTTTTTTTGTTGTTTTTACTTTTTTCTTTACGTTTTGTGTTCTGGTTCAAATGTTCTATTAAAGACAGACTCCTTTTTTACCGTGTCAAGTATCCGCTGGATGTTCCTCTCATTGAGGAGCTGCCTAATATCCATGAGCATTCACTTTGCTGTGAGTTTCAAGCCCTGTGAGGCTACCTGTATCTGCCATTTTACTTGCGATTTGTGTTATAGATGCTCAGAGGTTTGAAATTGTCCTTTGTTTTTCTTTTTAGTGTGTAAGAAACTGTCTCTGAAACCATGCGTGAAAATTGACCTGTCCAACACAGCCTGATAGCTTCTAAAACCAATTTTTCTCAAAGATCTTTGGACCAATTTCTTAATATCGGCTCACTGAAAGTGCTTTAGAGGGGCTTTTGCATTTAAACTATTTTAAAATGGCACCTGAAAATATTCTAATCTGATCCTCCAATAGAAGCTTGATAAGCTGTGATGTGTTCTTTATTGATCCTTGCCACCTCCATTTTGTGATGCATTCCTTTAGTGAAGCAAGGCAGGCATGTTGCATTGGAGTTGTCTCCGGCAAACCTCCTTGATGTTGCTAAAGATTTGTAAGTTCATTATCCAAAGAGTAAACCACTAAAGTTGGTCATTCTGCCTCATGTTAGGACCAATGGCCCAAAGTACTTTACTCTTTGACAAGTCAAAATTTATTTTTTAAAAATATGCTCTGCTGTGGACTGAACTTAAACTCTTAAATGTCAAGATTTTGTTCCTCCTTGGAAAGAAATGTGCTCTGTTCTGTATATCAACTCCTCAGAATCCTTTTTCTTTTTGTATAAATCTGGCTTCATGAAGCTCATTAAAAAATGGTTGGAAAATGCTCTCTTTTGCCTTTGATATTAAAAAGCTCAATACAAGCCAGGTGAATGTCTTGGAGTGGATAGCTGGGGTTTTAGCATCTGGGATCCTAACTATTTTTCATTTGGCAAATAAAACTTAGTATTAGAAAAGCTAACAAAGATGAAACGTTGCTGTTGTGGTATAGCAAGCAATGGCTCTGTATAATGCTTCATTGGATCCAAGAGTTCTCTGCTAGCAATTACGGAAACCAACAATGTCCTTGGAGAATGAAGTGTTGTGCCTTCCGACTCAAGAATCCTGAGATGAAAGCTGCTCTTGACTAGGTCATTTGTGGAGATAGGCCTGTAATGTGAGGTAAAACCTTTTGCTCTCCTGTACGCATCCTACAACAGTTCTCATTGTCCATGTTTTCTACGAATGTTGCCTCAACCAGTGATTGCATCTCAAGAATCCGTTCAATCCTGTTCCACAACCCTAAAAAACACTTCCTTTTCCTCCTTAAAAAGCTGCATGACGACTTTTTTAATAGTGTGCTCGTGATTGGTGGAAAGTACCTCATGTGGCCTTTGAAATGAGATTAAGTCCCTGTTCTGATTGCAGATTTTTGTCTGCACCAACTTTAAAGATTATTTTTGGTCAGTTTTAAGTCGCCTTTGTCAAAAGATTTGAAATTTTGAAGAGATGTAGCTTTTTCCACCTCGTCGTCTTGAGTGATTCACTATGGAGACTCGTTTAGGAAAAAAAAAAAGTTTGGCCCTTTTGGTTTATTTTAATTTAACATTTACAATTTTGTGCCGGTTTTTCCGCACTTGTTTAGTCTAGAAGTGTTTGTAGTATCTTATTTTGGAAGATATTTTAAATGCATGATTTGTCTTGTGTTGTTTACATCTTCTGTATACTAAAACACCCTTTTATTTTTCAGACTGACTCCCTGGATGTGTTATATTTGAGAACTAGAGGTGCAAGATAACCTTTGACGAAATGACTTCATTTTCATGGCAAAAACACAGAGGTATGGATTAACTTGTAGAATCAAATAAATTACTATTAGTTTGACCTGGGTAATGGCCAGAAGTTCTGTTGAAGATTAAAGGGTTAGTTCACGCAAAAACGAAAATTGTCATTAATTGCTTACCCTCATGCCGTTCCAAACCCACAAGACCTCCGTTCATCTTCGGATCACAAATTAAGATATTTTTGATGAAATCTGTGAACTCCGACCCTCCCATAGACAGCAAGGATCCTTACACGACCAAGGTCCAGAAACAGCAAGGAGATTGTTAAAATAATCCATGTGACATCAGTGGTTCAACCGTAACTTTACGAAGCTATGAGAATTACTTTTTTTTTTTTTTTTTTTTTGTACAAAAGTAAACAAAAATAAAGACTTTATTCAACGGTTCACCTCCTGCATCATGCAGATGTTGTCTACGTTGTTTGCGCTTTGATCTGAACGTAAACAACACATCCGCGTGACGCAGCTGACACCGAGTAGCATACGTTGTTTACGTTCAGTGAATGCTCTCCAAAATGGCACCAGGATGACGCAGAAACAAATTGTTGAATAAAGTCATTAATAGTCATTTTTTTGAGCAAAAGCAAACCCAAATATTCTCGTAGCTTCGTAAAATTATGGTTGAAGCCCTGATGTCACATGGATTATTTTACCGATGTCCTTGCTATGTTTCTGGACCATGATCATGTAAGGATCCTTGCTGTCTATGGGAGGGACAGAGCGCTCTGATTCCATCAAAAATATCTTAATTGGTGAGCCGAAGATGAATGAGGGTCTTACGGGTTTAGAACGACACGAGTAATGACAGAATTAGTTTTTGATTGAATTATTTGAATGGTATAAATTGACTTTCATGCTAGTTTTTTTTATTAGTGTTCATTTACTTTCTAAGGCCTTGTTACTTGGCTTTGCTTTTTCAGAGCTCATGGAAATCCCTGCTGTGCAGATGAACCCATCTCTCCCAAAAGAAAGCGGAAAGTGTCAAGACGCTTGCAAAATGAACAATCAATCTTCCATCTAGATTGAAGTTTATTATAATTTGCCGAAAGCAGTGATTCTGTAGAAAGGTGTCAAAGTGTTGTCAGAATGACAAATCAATTCAATAAAGCTTTTTTACATCAGTTTTGTTCAGTACTTTGCAGCTTTTATTAGCACAGGTTATTTAGTGGCAGTGTTGCAGTACACTTACCACAAGATGGCAGTGGTGGCCAGCTACTGCACAGAGCCCACAGAAAATGAAATGCTTATTAGGCTTTGGCAATATTAGTTCGGCTTTATATTTAAGTTTTCAAATTTACACAGATTAGTTTAATTCTAAAATTTGATCTTGCATTAAACTGAACAACTAAGGAAGTTCATCCAGCTTGCCCTTTGACGGATTCTTTGTAGGGTATGTTTTTTAATTCATAAAAGCAACCGTTTTTTTTTTTTTTCTTTTAATATAAATTCATTGCTTTGAAAGTTTAATTCAGTTTATGGTTAATCATAGTTTTTCTGTTGCAGTTTAATCTTATGGTCGTGTGGGTTTAGGGAATGTCATCACAAGAAACGGAAGTCTTAATTTCAAGGTTTTTAATTTAATGCGATTAATGTTGTGAAGCAGTAATTTTCCATTCCAATATCTTGCTATATAAAAAGTCTGGGCATTGAAACATTAGCAAACACGTATTCAATAAAATTAATTTCTCTGTCTCTTTTCTGCTCTTCCCTGGCTTCCTTAGTTGAACTTTTTGCTGAATGAAGACTTAATATGGATTTGGGTACTAGGCTAAATGCAGTAAAACAATTTTAGGTACTAGACAAGACTTTATTGGGTTTCAGGTACCAGACAAAACACTGCTGATAGGTTTTGGTATTTGGCATCGGCAGGGGTTAGATCTAATGTTCCTGGTGTGAAGACTTGATCTAAAATTGTTGGCATGTCAGGTGACATGATGTGATGAATCCATGAAAGATAGTGGGAAATATGAGTGTACACTGTGAGGTCATCTGCATTTCCCTTGTTTTTGGAAAATGACAAGATTCCCTGTGCAACACCTCCACAAACAAGTGGACCCCCAGAGTCTCCCTGTGGATTATATCATTTGATTATTAGTATATTAAAATGCACTGATACGCTTTGTAATTTGTGAGTGGTGCAACTTGAAATACCTGGGTTGATCCCTCAGTGCACAGAGTATCAGCCGTGCCACAGTTTTCAGAGTCTATCAGAGTCACGTTTGCTTCTTTGAGCACATTTGAAGGAGACTCATGATGGTATTTCTTCCAGCCCCAACCCATGACCATGCAGTCCTTTGAGATTGCTTCATTCTCAGTTTTTGGCAAAGTTATAGTATTCACACTTTTGTTCAACGTTGCTGGGGTTTTGAGCTGAAAAAGAGGATGCAAAGTTCTCGCTTGAATTAATAGCACCTATATTTGCAAGTATATTAGTATATTCTAAAAATGTCAACCATTTCCTATCATGAAAGGCCATTTTTCTAGTTGTGATGGTAATTAAACTGTTCAGCATTATGTATTACCTTTAGAAGCATGATGTCTTGCCCATTTTTCTTCATATTGAATCTTGGATGTGGAATGGGATCTACCTCTACACCGTCCCGTAAAAAGTTGGTGTCATCAACCCCCAAATATACCATAAGATGACTAAAAATTACAACAACAAAAAATCATACAGGCCAGGTTTACAATATTTACAAAGTTATTAATAAATGTTTATAATACAGCGACATGACTGCCATTTCGGATGTCAGAAGTCACCAATGTGAAAGACACTCAATATTCAGGAATATTGATATAACTGCACTGACACCAACGGATGACAACAAAACTTAAGCTGAATAATGACTGTTGTTTTCTGTAGAGCTGCATTATGGCTGAATCACTTACAACATCAACCCTGTTATTAAACTGCAACTAAGTTGAATCAGCACTGGAGTGACTTTAGCTTAATAACAACTTTGCAGCCCTCTGTAGGACTGCTTATAGCTGAATTTAACTTGTTTCGATATAGATTAAATTTACACTGTTATTAAAATGAATTGAACCAACACCAAACTGACTTGAGCTGAAAAACGACACTATATTACTGCAAAATTTGCGTCGTCTCCATAATTGAGTTTGTGTAACTGATTTTATTTTCCTGTTTATTACTGTGATGCTTCATCAGTTTGTACACCCTTTCTGATAAAATTATAAAACATGGCAATTTAACCTACCTTTGTATGCAGTGGGCAGCTGTCATCACAAAATCCTCTCTTACCAAAAAACCACCACATGCTTGTTTCGATACCTTGTCAAGAATATAGACCATGTAGGGTCGACTGTGGGAAACGGAGACTTTACCACCAGCGATGTATGAAGAAATATAAAAAGAGATTGGTTCTATGAAATGACAGCATATTCTGAGCATAAGTCTGAGCAATGAAACCTGCAACTAATATTATTCAATAAAGCATGTTCTTTTTTTTTCTTTTTGCTTTCTTTTTTTTTTTTTGTCTTTACTTTGTCTCCTGCTTTCTTCTATCTGGCTTCCTCAGTTAACTTTTTGGCTGATAGAACATTTAATAGAGTTTTGGGTTCTAGACTAAATGAAGTAAAAAACTTATTTTGGGTACCAGACAAGACTTGGAGTTTATCAGGTTTTGTAGTCCAGTGTCTGGAAGTTGTATCTAATGTTCCTGGTGTGGAGACTTGATCTAACATTTTTGAGATTTCAGATGACATCATGTTGTCATGAATCCATGAAAGATAGTGGAAAATATCAGTGTACCCTGTGAGGTAGTTTGCATTTGCCTTGTTTTTGGAAAATGACACAATTCCCTGTGCAACACCTCCACAAACAAGTGGAACCCCAGAATCTCCCTGTGGATTATATCATTTGATTATTAGTATATCAGATTGCACTGACACTGACAAACTTTATATAATAATTTGTGAGTGGTGCAACTTGAAATACCTGTGCTGGTCCAGTTGATCCCTCAGTGCACAGAGTATCAGCCGTGACACAGTTTTCAGAGTCTATCAGAGTCACGTTTGCTTCTTTGAGCACATTTGAAGGAGACTCTTGCTGGTATTTCCTCCAGCCCCAACCCATGACCATGCAGTCCTTTGAGATTGCTTCATTCTCAGGTTTTGGCAAAGTGATAGTACTCACAATTTTGTTCAAAGTTGCTGGGGTTTTGAGCTGAAAGAGAAGATGCAGAATTCTTGCTTGAATTAATATCACCTACATTTCTTGCTTTTTTTTTTTTTTTTTTTTTTAATTTGAGCAAAAATATATTCTGCAAATGTCAACCATTTCCTATAATGAAAGACTGTTTTTAGGCATGATGCTAGTGAAATTGTATTATGTATTACCTTTAGAAGCATGATGTCATGGCCTGTTCTCCTCATATTGAATTTTGGATGTGGAAAGGGCTCTACCTCTACACCGTCAGGTAAACGGTTGGTGTCATCAACCCCCAAATAGACCATAAGATGACTAAAAATGACCAAATAAATATCATTATCAGACAAAATGAGTAGGATATATTTACAATACAAATAAATGACTGTCACTCTGAATACTGTACTGATACCAAGATATGAGAACAAAACTTGAACTGAATTAGTCAAGTCAAGTCACCTTTATTTATATAATGCTTTTAACATTACAAATTGTGTCAGCAGCTTTACAGTATCAAATAGGGAAATAGTGTGTCAGTAATGCAAAAGGACAATAGTAAACACTCAATTTTCAATTAAAGGCAGTTCATCATTGAATTCAGTGATGATCATCCAGCTCAGTTCAGTTTAAATAGTATCTGTCCAATCAAGTCGACGATAACGCTGGAAATTAGGTGTCCCCAACTAAGCGAATTAAGAATTAAGCTGAATAATGACTATTGTTCTCTGTAGCTGAATCACATCTTCCAACATTGACACCACTGCACTGAACTGAATCAACATTGAAGTGACTTGAGCTGCAGCCTTCTGTAGAACTGTTGGATTAGCTAAATTAAACTTTTTTCAATATAGATTAAATTTACACTGTTATTAAACTGAACTGAGCCAACACCAAACTGTATACGTTTTTTTTATAAAATAGTAAAATATGATAATTTCACCTACCTTTGTATGCATTGGGCAGCTGTCATCACAAAATCCTCTCTTACCAAAAAACCACCACATGTTTGTTTTGTAAACTTGTCACGAATGTAGACCATGTAGGGTCGACTGTGTGGAACAGAGACTTTACCACCAACAGTGCCATGTATGAAGAAACCTAAAAAAAGAGGGTAACACTTTAAAATAAGGTGTCATTTATTAACATCAGTTAATGTATTAACTAAAATGAACAAACAATGAACAATGCGTTTATTACACTACTTATTAATCTTTGTTAATGTTAATGAAAATACAGTTGTTCATTGTTTATTCATGTTAGTTCACAGCGCATTAACTAATGTTAACAAACACAACTTGTGATTTTGATAATGCATTAGTAAATGCTGAAATTAACATTAACTAAGATTAATTAATGCTGTAGAAGTATTTTTCATTCTTAGGTCATGTTTACTAATGTTGTTAACTAATGAACC
This sequence comes from Spinibarbus caldwelli, assembly GCA_039654775.1. NCBI lineage: Eukaryota > Metazoa > Chordata > Actinopteri > Cypriniformes > Cyprinidae > Spinibarbus > Spinibarbus caldwelli. The sequence continues at coordinate 17,437,047 of CM077230.1, read as the reverse complement.
TTATTGTAAAGTGTTACTCCTCACGCTGTCCCCGGACAGCGTGAGGAGATCCCTCAGCGGATCCCTCAGCAGTGAGCTCCGGGTCCTGACAACATTCCTGGTCGTGTACTGAGAGACTGTGCAGCGGAACTCACTGATGTCTTCACAGACATTTTCAACATCTCGCTGAGTCAGGCTGTTGTCCCCACATGCTTCAAGGCTACCACCATTATTCCAGTCCCGAAGAAGCCATCTCCATCCTGCTTCAATGACTACCGTCCAGTCGCACTTACTCCGATCCTCATGAAGTGCTTTGAACGGCTAGTCATGCATCATATCAAGTCTGCCCTCCCCCCCTCCCTGGACCCCTTCCAGTTTGCATATCGGTCCAACCGCTCGACCGATGATGCCATCGCCACTGCCCTCCACTCAGCACTCACACATCTGGACAAAAAAGACTCGTACGTCAGAATGCTGTTCATAGACTTCAGCTCAGCATTCAACACAATCATCCCTCAACAGCTCATTCACAAACTGGTCCAGCTGGGGCTCAACACCTCTCTGTGCAACTGGCTGTTGGACTTCCTGACTGGGAGACCTCAGGCAGTATGGGTCGGCAGTAACACATCCAGCACCATCACACTTAACACAGGGGCCCCTCAAGGATGTGTGCTGAGCCCCCTCCTCTTCACTCTGCTGACCCATGACTGCACACCGTCACACAGCTCCAACCTCTTCATTAAGTTTGCGGACGACACAACTGTGGTGGGTCTCATTAGTAACCGAGATGAGACAAACTACAGGTGCGAGGTGAGCCGCCTGGCCGGGTGGTGCAGTGACAAAAATCTCTCTCTGAATGTGGAGAAGACGAAGGAGATTGTTGTTGACTTCAGGAGAGTGCACACTCAGCATGCTCCTCTGACCATAAACGGTGCGACCGTGGAAAGAGTGAGCAGCACCAAGTTCCTGGGTGTGCACATCACAGAGGACCTCTCCTGGACTGACAACACCGCAGCACTGGCCAAGAAAGCACAACAGCGTCTCTACTTCCTCCGCAAACTGAGGAGAGCCAGAGCCCCGGCCCCCATCATGTGCACCTTCTACAGAGGCACCATCGAGAGCATTCTGACGAGCTGCATCACTGTGTGGTATGGCGCCTGCAATGCGTCCTGCCGCAAGACACTCCAACGCATAGTGAGAGCAGCTGAGAGGATTGTTGGTGTCTCTCTCCCCTCCCTCCAGGACATCTACAACACCCGTCTCACCCGCAAAGCCCTCTGCATTGCGGGTGATCCCACCCACCCGACACACAGCTTCTTCAGTCTGCTGCCATCAGGGAGGAGACTGCGGAGTCTCCAGGCCAGGACCAGTAGACTGAAGGACAGCTTCATTCATCAGGCTGTCAGGAAGCTGAACTCCCTCCCGACCTTGCCCCCCCTCCCCTCTTTTGCCCCACGCACCACTGAACTCTGACCTCCCCCCTTACACACTGTGACCCGCACCAGTCACTTAGTGCACCACTGGACTGCCCACTACCTCAGTCAGTATTGAACTGACCCCACTCAACTACCTCTTCTGTCACTTTAAACAGCCTGATAAGCTATTTTTGCACTACACTCTTTATATCTGCACAGTTTTCGTTTTGTTAAGCTCTTTTTGCACTACACTCATATCTGCACAGTTTTGTTTTGTTTAGTTTTGTTTATTTAACCGATTTGCATTTCATCTGCCATGTGCCTTATGCCACTTAATCTAACTCTTTTCTACAATGTCCTTATTTGTATATCTGTATAGTTTGTTTTTATATTTTAAACTGTATTTATTTGCATTCTACGTCTACTGTTAGTGTTTTATTGTTAACTGTATGCACCATGGGTCTGAGAGTCACGCAATTTCAATTCTCTGTATGTATGTGCTGTACATGTGGCAGAATTGACAATAAAGCAGACTTTGACTTTTGACTTTGACTTTTTTTTACCAAAAAGAGTTTAGTTCTGAAACTATTCAACAGCATATTCTGAGAAACAGCCTGTTGTAATTACTAAAGTAGACTGGATGTGAATACCTGGAGTGCAGGAACGAAGCAGTAGCAGAAGTGACATGCCAAAAGATGCTCATTGTAAACAGCTCAATTACACTCAATGTGCATCACAGAGATGTTGGGTTCTGCGTTTATAGAGATTCAAGGAACCCAAACCCGGAAGACAATAACAGAAGCTGCAGCATGCTCTGCATCCAGATCAATTTCACTGATCTGACAGCATTTAAGTTAGAGACTGTTAAAGGTTGTTGGAGTTGATCACAGGTCAGTGATTATCATCAGCTTTCGTTGTTTCACGACTAACACTTTGGTGATAATATAAGAAAGTATATAGGGGCAGTCTTGATAGTTGTGAAAATTTCATTATCTGTTATTTTTGCAACTTCTGGCACCTCGATTACTGTAATTTGTATAGTGTCTACTTTATCAGGTTCAACCTTTACAAATAACCTGAAGTCTTTGTGGTATGGATTTAGCAAGGTGCTGGATTTTTTTTTTTTTTTTTATTTTGTAGAAAGTCTGGTCTCTGTTGAGATGGTAGCATGATGCAATTGCTGCAGATTTATCAGCTGCACATTCATGATGTCAATCTGCCCTTTCTCCACATCCCAAAGGTACTCTTTTGAGATCTGGAGACTGTGGAAGGTGTCGGAGTACACTGAACCTCTCGAGTGTGCGTGCATGTTTTTATGCGCTGAATGTTCTCGGTGCTTCCTTGTTGCTCAAGGCATTTCACGACTTATTCAAGTGTCCTCATCTCTTGTGGTGGTAGAGAATCTCTTACATTTAACCTCTTTGTACGACTTTTCAAAGTTGTTAGAGTCCTCCTTACAAAGGTGGAGATTACAGGTAAGTTTGCTTGAACTAGCTGCTTGACAATCATTAACTGTCTATCTTGTTTCAGCTGCATGATTTTTATTCCCAGTGTGTTCATTAGCATTAGCATCTTTCTGATAAGACCTTTTTAACTTACTGATGTCTAGATTCAGGTTTGATTGTGCTATATTTAGCTGAAAGTGGTGATTCTGTAGAAAGGTGTTCATTTTAAAATCTTGTGAATTCCATGAATTTTCTTTACAGTATTTTGTCCAGTACTTTGCATTTCAGGTTTATTAGCATAGATCCAGGTTAGTTCTAGCAGTGATACAGTGCACTTTGTGGCCAGCTACTGCACAAATACTCAAGTAGATTTTAGCCACAGAAAATGAAATTCTTATTAGACTTGTGTGAAAGGGTTATAAATGAGCCTTTATTTTAAACTTGCACATTTAATGTCACACATGATTGGTGTAAAAATAAAACCAAACATAAATGATAGAACTTGCATTGAACCAGACAACTAAATCCAGCTTTAGAATTTATCCAGCTTGCCTTTCCATGTTTCATATTGCTGAGTAGGTGGTTTCATGTTGTCTTGAATCCATGAAAAGTAGTGGGAAATATGAGTGTACCCTGTGAGGTACAGTAGGTACGGAAAGTATTTAGACCCCCTTAAATTTTTTTCACTCTTTGTTATATTGCAGCCATTTGCTAAAATCGTTTAAGTTCATTTTTTTTCCTCATTAATGTACACACAACACCCCATATTGACAGAAAAACACAGAATTGTTGACATTTTTGCAGATTTATTAAAAAAGAAAAACTGAAATATCACATGGTCCTAAGTATTCAGACCCTTTGCTCAGTATTTAGTAGAAGCACCCTTTTGATCTAATACAGCCATGAGTCTTTTTGGGAAAGATGCAACAAGTTTTTCACACCTGGATTTGGGGATCCTCTGCCATTCCTCCTTGCAGATCCTCTCCAGTTCTGTCAGGTTGGATGGTAAACGTTGGTGGACAGCCATTTTTAGGTCTCTCCAGAGATGCTCAATTGGGTTTAAGTCAGGGCTCTGGCTGGGCCATTCAAGAACAGTCACGGAGTTGTTGTGAAGCCACTCCTTCGTTATTTTAGCTGTGTGCTTAGGGTCATTGTCTTGTTGGAAGGTAAACCTTCAGCCCAGTCTGAGGTCCTGAGCACTCTGGAGAAGGTTTTCGTCCAGGATATCCCTGTACTTGGCCGCATTCATCTTTCCCTCGATTGCAACCAGTCGTCCTGTCCCTGCAGCTGAAAAACACCCCCACAGCATGATGCTGCCACCACCATGCTTCACTGTTGGGACTGTATTGGACAGGTGATGAGCAGTGCCTGGTTTTCTCCACACATACCGCTTAGAATTAAGGCCAAAAAGTTCTATTTTGGTCTCATCAGACCAGAGAATCTTATTTCTCACCATCTTGGAGTCCTTCATGCGGGCTTTCATGTGTCTTGCACTGAGGAGAGGCTTCCGTCGGGCCACTCTGCCATAAAGCCCCGACTGGTGGAGGGCTGCAGTGATGGTTGACTTTCTACAACTTTCTCCCATCTCCCGACTGCATCTCTGGAGCTCAGCCACAGTGATCTTTGGGTTCTTCTTTACCTCTCTCACCAAGGCTCTTCTCCCCCGATAGCTCAGTTTGGCCGGACGGACAGCTCTAGGAAGGGTTCTGGTCGTCCCAAACGTCTTCCATTTAAGGATTATGGAGACCACTGTGCTCGTAGGAACCTTAAGTGCAGCAGAAATTTTTTTTGTAACCTTGGCCAGATCTGTGCCTTGCCACAATTCTGTCTCTGAGCTCTTCAGGCAGTTCCTTCGACCTCATGATTCTCATTTGCTCTGACATGCACTGTGAGCTGTAAGGTCTTATATAGACAGGTGTGTGGCTTTCCTAATCAAGTCCAATCAGTATAATCAAACACAGCTGGACTCAAATGAAGGTGTAGAACCATCTCAAGGATGATCAGAAGAAATGGACAGCACCTGAGTTAAATATATGAGTGTCACAGCAAAGGGTCTGAATACTTAGGACTATGTGATATTTCAGTTTTTCTTTTTTAATAAATCTGCAAAAATGTCAACAATTCTGTGTTTTTCTGTCAATATGGGGTGCTGTGTGTACATTAATGAGGAAAAAAAAGAACTTAAATGATTTTAGCAAATGGCTGCAATATAACAAAGAGTGAAAAATTTAAGGGGGTCTGAATACTTTCCGTACCCACTGTAGTTTGCATTTGTGTGGTCGCTGGAAAATGACACAATTCCCTGTGCAACACCTCCACAAACAAGTGGACCCCCAGAGTCTCCCTGTGGATTATATCATTTGATTATTAGTATATCGCAATGACATTGATACACCATAGATAATCATTTGTGAGTGGTGCAGCTTGAAATACCTGTGCTGGTCCAGATAATCCCTTAGTGCACAGAGTATCAGCCGTGCCACAGTTTTCAGACTCTATCAGAGTCACGTTTGCTTCTTTGAGCACATTTGAAGGAGACTCTTGCTGGTATTTCTTCCAGCCCCAACCCATGACCATGCAGTCCTTTGAGATTGCTTCATTCTCAGGTTTTGGCAAAGTGATAGTACTCACAATTTTGTTCAAAGTTGCTGGGGTTTTGAGCTGAAAGAGAAGACGCAGAGTTCTTGCTTTAGTCATTAACCACTACATTTCATTCAGTGTTTTTAAAGATATTAAAGATGATGAATTCACTGCAAGTTAAGCTGCATGAGCAAAAATATATTTTGCAAATGTCAACCATTTCCTATCATGAAATATTTTTTTGTTTGTGTGTTTTTTAGGCATGATACGAATGAAATGGTTTAATCTTACATATTACCTTCAGAAGCATGATGTCATGGCCTGTTCTGTTGAATTCTGAATGTGGAAAGGGCTCTACCTCTACACCGTCAGGTAAATGTTTGGTGTCATCAACCCCCAAGTAGACCATAAGATGATTAAAAAAATTTGAATAATAAAAATAAATAAATAGATATCATACAAGCCAGAGTTACAAAATTCTTAATATATATTTTCAATACAAAGACATGACTGCTATCATTAGTTATCATTTTCACGTCCTGCGCCACATTGTTTAAATAGCAAATGCATTTGCGCCCATTTGTGCGCCCATTAGCATGCTGGTCTGAAAACGAGGTGTGTTCAGGCGCATTGTTGGCGCTTTGCTATTTTGAGGCAACTGAAATAGACCGTGCCATTGACCAACTAAAACCTGGTCTAAAGTCAATGGCGCAGCATTTTTTATTTACTCATTTATTTTTGTTATTTAAAGAGCGCGTTAGTAATATGCGCCTATAGGTGGGTCCACAACGTGCGCACTCTGCTTATTACACACACAGGGATGCGCAGCAGCACACAAACATGTCAAATATTAAAAATGAAAGGATTACAATGTAAAAGATTATTATTGTGTAGGCTACATAAATATAAAAATGCCTACATGTCATAATGGATAGTCATTGCATGTATCAGAATTAGGCTACCTATTTGCTCGCGCACGAGTAGCTCCGTTTCCTCTCTGGAGACGTATTCAGTCTTTGCTCTTGCAAAAATAAAAAATAAAAAATAGCAAACCACCATGGCGGGAACGCAACTCGCTCTTAAAGGGAATGGGAGCTGAGACTCTGATTGGTTTATTGCACGTTATACCCAAAACACACCCATTACTCATTAAGAGAATAGGGGCAACCCTTTTAGACCATTCACCGGGTGTGCTGACCATTTTTCCCGTCTTAAACTAGTAAAAGTGGATTCGGACATGCCCTAAGTGCACCTGCACCTTGTGCTTTAGACCTTGCACTTAGATCGTTAAAATAGGGCCTCTAGGGTGGCTTGAGGGTGAGTAAATCATGGGGTAATTTTAAATTTTGGGTGAACTATCCCTTTAACGCTGGGTTCTTTGGGAAGCTGAACAAGGTTATCTTTCCCTCACAACCAAAAACACACTTCTTTGGGGACATTCTTGCTCCTCCTCCTTTACGCGTCACTATGGCGCGAAAGTGCATGTCATAATAGTCAAGCAACATTGTTTGGCAGGACAGAGTTAGAGGGTGGAGAGCAACAGTTTGCAATGGTACCCGCATTTCATGTACTTGGAAGTTTTATTTTGTAATCTTGTTTGGAAAGTAAACCGGAGATTGTGATTAATAAACCACAAGGTTTTGCTGTTACAACCGTATCTCTGTGCATGTTTTATGGACATGTGCATCGGGAGAGACTCCTCCGCTAACCTCAAGGGGCTAAAGAAAGTTTTTGAAGATTAGCCATTGTAACTGTAGTGATAATATCAGAAATTACACACTAGGGGCTTTATAGCTGCAAGAATTTAATTATATGTAATGTTAGCAACTTCTGGTACCTTGACTACCATAATTCATGGTAGTTTTTTATACATAGTTGCCACTTGATCAGGTACAACTTTTACAAACCCCACTTTGTCCCGAGAACCCAAGTCCTTGCAGAGGTGGAGATTACAGGTGTCAGTTGGAGTGAAATTGTCAAGAGAAGCAGACAGTCAAAGCCCAAGATGGCTGACGTCAGTCTTGGATGTGTTATAGATGCACTTGTCCAGAGGGGTTTGCCCAAGTTGTGTCATCCACAACATCCACAGTTTTTTGGTTTCATTGAGGTACAGCTCTGAACATCACACGTGTCCCACAGACCTCTGTTCACTCAAAATAAAGGTGCTTGAAAGGTTCTCCACAGTGATGCCATAGAAGAACCATTTTTGTTCCACAAAGAACCATTCAGTCAAAGGTTCTTTAAAGAACCATCTCTTTCTTACTTTTTTATAATCTGAAGAAACTTCTTTCACCACAAAGAACCTTTTGTGAAACAGAAAGGTTCTTCAGATGTTAAAGGTTCTTATGGAACCATTTAAACAAAAAAGCTTCTTCTATGGTATTGTGAAGCACCTTCATTTTTAAGAGTGTTGCTCTGGTGGTTTGAAAAGCCCCAATATTGCTTGTTTGTTTAATTTAAAGATCTTAGCTGCTAATTTGTGTTCTAGCCAATAGCAGAATATAACAGAAGCCCAAATCCATTTCACACACGTAATCTGCAGCAACTCCAACAGTTAATGTCTTGTGAGCCACATGTTGGGGAGTCTTTACCATCGGTCTACAACTGACGATGCTACTCAGATAAAAGGTAAAACATCTTGAAAAACAGGAAAATATATTTAGCAGAATAATCCACCAGAAAATTTGACAATGACCTGGAAAACTGAGAATCTTAACAATCATATTTTATGCATCAAGTCGCCACATTGAATTCAAAGCTTGCATTGTAATACGACCACTGTGATAAAATGATACAATAAAGTGAAGTTACATAAACTCAAGCACATTTACATGTGCAAATAAATATGCCAACAACAATATGTTCAGCAAAAAACTGTGCTAGTGGGTTGGCAGCATATGCGTGATCATCCTTCAAGCATGCTTGTTTAAAAATAATTGTTCAGCTGCATAGTTCATTGGGTCAGAGGTTTTGTAGCTCCTTGTAGGGTCCTCTAAAACAGGAAATCCATTTTCATGGCTTTCATTATATATCTTTGATGGATGTAGTAAAATACACATTCGACAAAAACGCTGTTTTGGATATTCGGATATTAGCGATGCGGTCACATAGTTCCTAAAGGCTGTAATGCTATATGCTTGCTTTAGCCATGCAAATACGCCAAGCAGTAGCACAGGAATGCCCATTAAGGAACTTCCTACGTCTAGACTGAGGTATGTTCTTCTCATACCTGAACCACAAGACGTTATTGTAATTATTGTGAATGAAGCGCAACCAAGGTTTCTGAGAGCGAGGGATGGTGGGGAGTGGGTTGCATGCAGAAGACTGGGTCGCGAACAGTAATGGGTATTACAGGAGGAGGTTTGAAGAGGCCGAGCAGAAGGGGGGTGTCCGAAAGAACGTTTACCGGCAGACTGTCAGCTTTATTAGGACCAGGGGGTTGACTATGGGATGGTTAAGCAATTAGACGTCATGATAGAAGCAGGGAATGAAACGAGAGTTGTAAAAAGTCCATCAATCACTACGCAAATCATGATTATTATGAATAAAAGGAAATGACAACAGTATGTTTCCAAAGAAGAAGGTAGCATGTGACACACTGCAAAGTCAGGCTCTTGGATTGGGTTTGTGTAATACACTATATAACCCACATCTTCTAGATTTGAGTGATATAAGTTGATATATGTTGTTCCTAACTTCATATATGTTCGCCCTGTTATCTTGCATCGCTTTCAGCTCTAACCAGTATCTTTGCTCATGGCATCATCTACCCACACAGAGGACTTGTCAAGTTTATTTTGCAGTTCTCAGAAGATCACCAGATAAAGCCTCCACCCGAGCCTCTGGATTGTTACGTGCCACATTGAATATGTGTGAGTATGTGGTTTTGAGCAAGTCTTTTGATACACAAGACCCGTCTTTGACCCTTTGTATGCCTCCCTGGAGCTCATCTCTGTCCCGGTTGAGACCAAAGGAGACAGGAATTAAGAAGGCAAGACGAGCACTGACAATGGGTTCCAGACGTGGTTAAAAATCTATTTGTCTGAACGCTAAATCCACCTTTTGCTGCTTCCCCAAAAGGACTTTGTAAGTTGATTTATCCTGTAAGTTTATATGTACCTTTACTACATCATTACTCATAAAATGGATCACGAGCTTCTGTCCTAGAACAAAACAGAGGCCTTTATTTTGAGAGATGAGCCAAGGCAGTTTTAAAAGACAAGACAGCACCATAGCCTATACGATTTGTGCACTATATTGCTAGTTAGTGTGAGAAAAACAGTGAAATTTATGCCATTATTCATTGACAACTGCTTAAAATGTTCCTTACACAAAGCTATCATATGGTTTTAAAATAGTGTTAATTTCGTTAAGTATGATAAAAAATGTTTGTAGGTGAGCTTTTTCCCCATGACAAAAACGAGACTATGATGAGATGACAATAAGGTCAATAAACGATAACTGTGACAATATCAACATGCAATATTGTTGATGATAAAAGAAGATACTAAAATGTTTTAAAAAATTAAAACTATACCAATTTTTTTTTTCGTCGACTGCTGTACACGCCTCTACTACACAAGCTTTCATGTGTGTGGTTGCCAGATATCATCAAGTTTGAGTTAGCTTGAGCTCTAGAGTTCAAATTCGCAAATCAGAGCTTCTCTGTTAAAAGGATACATTTATAGATATTTATATTTTGCAATCTGGCAACCATGTGGACGCGCTAAAATGCTCAGACATTTAGTCGACTTTAGGACAAGGTTGACTAAATATGATAATAACTAAAAAGTACATTTGACACCAAGACTAAGACTAATTTAAAAGTCTAAGACTGAAGGTCTTTGCACACTGAGTCCGAAATTCTCATCCGACATTTTCGCACATTAAAAAATAAATCCGACCTCATGTTGTGTCAATCACGTTTACACACTGCCTCCAAAACTTTCGTCCGTCATAAAAAAAAAAAAAAATCGGACCAGGTTCGATTTTCTGCGTTTTCGCATCCGTAGCAAGTATTTTGATAGGAAAGGATGACGAATACAAAAAAATTAAAAAAAAAAAAAAAAAAAAAAAAACGCATACAAAAATTTCGGTCTCGGTGTGCAAGGACCTTAAGACTAAATTAAAAATGGCTGACAAAATGAACACTATTTTAGATGTCTACATATGGCACACATTTTGTTATGTTTTTGTAACTTTTGGAGCCGGACAGTAAGTATCAATGTTCTTTAAGAAAATCATGCGGGTTTTAAGCTAAATAACAGTGAGTAAATGATAACGTTTCATTTTGCATTAAACAATCAACCATAGATGAAATCTTCTAAAACGAGGCAACTTGAATAAATGGGTGAATGTTTTGATGGTGCAGGATGAATGTCGCTAGATTGACATTTTCGTAGGCCCTGTGTGTTGAAGAAGAAGCAGCCAGTTAATTTGAACTTGTTTTCTCAAATGCTAACTTGGACTTGTGTGCATTCATTTTGGCTCTTTTACGTCTAAAGAATCCAAATTAAAATGAATTTTTGCCTAAACCCTCATCCTGTCTCAACAATAATACCTGCTGTTACTGTGCGTGTAGACTGAGTTCTCACGAGATGGATATGCAACATGGGAATACGCTCCCTGCCAACAAAATTATATCTGGTATTTTGATTGAGGATAAAACAAGATGAGCATTTATTTTTAAATCTAAAAGCCAATGTATGTCTGACACAAAGCAGAAGTATTTTGGAGTTTGCTACATACCCAAAGTGTGCTGACACTAGTCAACCCTACATTCATCCAGCACACATGACCTTTGGTGTAACACATACACGAGAGTTTGATATCCCTTTTCACATGGTCAGGCAGCCAATTAGGTGCCTTTTCAGGATTATAGAGTATTTCAAGAACACTGAGTGCCCTTGACTCGTGGTTCAGGGTGACTGTAATTTGCATAAGTGGTGTGGTAAGCTGTGCAGTGCTGTGAATGTCACCAGAGCTACCACAAATAAAGCCAACACCATTGCAAAAAAGTATTTCGTATTGGCTCTGTTTCAAATGCTAATGCACTGCTTTCATACGCTAAGCCATTATATGTACACTCACGACAAGGAATGAACAATGTATTGGTACCATTTTACATATTTTATTTATTTATCTGCATTTATTGTGCATGGTCATTTCTCTATTTTTACATCTAACGCTCACTTAAAGTTAACCATTAAAACAAATAAATTAATAACACTGTTAGTTATCATTTAGATAATATCTAAAAAAATATATCATTTAATATTACAAAATATATCTAAAATATAACAAAATTATACGATTTAATGTGCATGGTCAAATATCATTTAAATATCCTTAAAAATAATTTCTTACATCTAACACTCAGTTACAGTTAACTATTAAAACACTGATAATTTAATAACATAAATATAATTTAGATAATATATTAAAAATATAATTTAACGTTTGTTATTATAATTTAACATTTGTTATATATATATATATATATATATATATATATATATATATATATATATATATATAAAATATTATTTATTACTTGATGGTTATTCATATTAATTATTAGTTTTATTGAATATTGTAACGATAAGTGGTTGTAGATAAACACATAGACAAAGAAAGTATTTAATAAGCTTCAACACACGTTTCCCATAGTAAACATTATCAATCCGAGACCAAGACAGAATGGGAACTGAAAGCTTATAAGGACAAGGAAACAAAGGAGCAAACGAGATGATTAATACAAAACAGGTGATCAGACTAAACGATAATTAGACCAAGAACTAATAAGAACAGGAACAGAACCAAATAAGGAAAAACAGGAAACTGAACAGGAACATACACGTGACAAATATATATATATATATATATATATATATATAAATGCTGGTTCTAAACAGTTTGGCTTAATAGCATAACCCCTTTTTTGGTGCTATAGAACTTTAAAAAACAAGAATCATTGTTCTGCACAAGAACACAAAAAAAAAAAAACATTTCAGCAAAAAAGAGTTCTTCAAGTTGATATGGTTCTAAACAGAACCATAAGGTTCTAAATAGAACCTTAAAAAACATATTTTTAGAGCATACATTACAATAATGTAATGTCTAAATTCACTTGTTTCATTTGGTACAATTATTTTTAGTTTCTATTGGTTTATTTTTTAACTCATTTATTCAAAATAGTTTCAATATCTGCCATTTACAGTTATCAGCCATTTCATGAAAATAATCATATTCCAGATCAACCCTACTCTCAGTATAAAAGCTATTCCAAAAGCATCTTAATTATGCAACTTCCTAAAGAACTTAATTAAGTAGTATTGCATGTCCTTCATAGAGAAGGCAAACCCAGAATGCATTGTGGCTCAGGAAAAAAAAATAAAATTCCAAGAGAAACACTGATTTTAATTATACTTATTCATTCAATATTAAAAATAGAGCAAAATAACTAAAAACGGACTATTTTATATACAAGACAAGTCTTCCAACAGCTACACGTGTTGAGTGCTATCTTGTATGATGTACAGACGTCCTGCACATGTAGAGGGTTTCAAATCACTCACTTATGAGGTTCCATTACTTATGAGGTAGTAGGCAGCGAGGGAGCTCACTAGGTTGTGGAACAGAGCTATTAAGTTTATCTGGCACTCCGCCTACCAGTTCAGTCATACATACCGAACCAGAAAATAAGATTTTCTTTTTTGAATAGGTTTCTCACCGATACCTGGGATACATTCAGAAGCTATGACAGAGATGAAGCAATATGTGGGCCGCACTATTAGCCAAAGCACACGGGAACGATTTTTAATGTTTTGTGCAGTTTTATTACTTTCCTCTGGACCATGACACACTTTCTCTTATTCACTGATCTGTCTCTCTCTCTTCCTCTCAGAGCGATAAGACATCCATCACAAACTGCGGTTGAAGGTCTGATGTTACAAAATGAGTACATCAAGTGCATTTTTATTAGCTCTGGCAAGGATCGAATGTGCAACTGTGCATGATCTCATGTCTTTAATAATGGCGCTGTAAACAGAGAACCTGCTTCATCTGGTTTTTCAAACTGGTGCACCGGGTCCAAAATTAACAGTCGCAACTCGCAAGCACCAAATTGAGCAAAAACTGGCTTTTGTGAGTTACTCACCAATTGGCTGGTAAGGAAGTCAAACTGTAAGAATGATAGTCTGATCCTTGCTGCTTAAGTCATGCGAGCGAAAGTAAGTTGTGACTTTCCTCACTGGAAAAATGTACTTATATTATTTAATCTTGGAAGTCTATACTGTAAGTATCTTATAAGTAACCTTGTGGTGATACATAGATGAAATATTTCTTACATTAAAACTAAAAACTAAAAATATGAGGAACAAAAAATAATTATATTGTGCTAAGGACAAAAATATGTATTATTAATATTATATTTGAATAAAAATACTGCATTATTATAAAATAATGTTTTATGGCAGTAAGAATTTTTTATGGCTGGTAAATTTTCTCAATTCCAATACACTTCATGGTGAGTCATAACTATTTTTAATTTAGCCAACTGGTGGTAAATTCTTATGAATTTGTAACCTCATTCATATATTTTCATACACACACACACACACAAAATCAGCTTACACCCCAGTGATGGTTAGCAGTTAGGTATAGGGGTGGACCTTCATTCTTAATTTTTTTTCTTAAAAGTAGTTCAAATTCATACAAAATAGTTACATTTTATCATGAGGTTGGGTTGCTGACTTCACATGACATTGGCAGATGGGGCAAAAAAATAATAATTTTGGACCCTATATAGAATTAATTAGCAAAATTTGGTAATACTTTATTTAAGGTGTCCTTGTTACTCATGTTACATGTACTTGCTATTATAATAATGACAAATTATGCATATTGCATGCAACCCTAATCCTAACGCTAACCATATAGTAAGTACATGTAGTTAGTTAATATTGCTCAGTACTTAAATATATAATTTCACTGTAACAGGGACACCTTGTCCCTGTGCAACCCAAAATTACAGTGAAATTTCACATCCATCAAATGTAAATAGCGTAGAGATGTATGAAGCACAGCTTACAAAGAAGTCAATTTGAAATGAAATTCCAGATTGCTTAGATTCCTATTTCACCTGTGAAAATTTGCAGAAAGGTCTGCACCTTCACAAAAGTTGGACCGGCATCTGTTCCACCGCTTGCTTCACCTGAAGCTGACAGAGCTGGCATTGATCTAATCTAACTGTGAGCGTGTAGAAGTTCATGACCTGCATGCGAAACCTGACAGTGTTTTAAGGCAAAGACGAGTGTTACATTCACTGGAAATAATGATGCTCAATAAAAGAAACTCCTGGCTTTGCCAAAATGAAGCTTTTCTAGAAATCCCTCGAGACCACAAACAGAGATCAACGACATGTTAGAGCGGAGAGGTATAAATTATGCCGAACACTTGGATGTTCTACTCTTCCGAATTTGATCCATAAAACATATGGTGTCTGCCCACATCAAAGAAGGCCTTCGTTTTAAAAATCAATCAAATGATGACCAGAATGACATATTGCAAAACAATTCTCAATCATAATCCCAAAGACTATTGAATTAGCAAGACTCAAAGTCTCCGCCACAAGCCCCAACCTCTGCGCCGTGACGCAAGCACTCAACTAAGAATGTAAAAATCTCAAAAAAACATCCCCTCATCTTCCCGCAGATGTTGTTCTTCTAGAAGGTGTGGGTTGATTAGAAGCACGGAGCTATGGGAAAGATGAGATAAGAGACAAACTGCCAAACCTTCAAGCATTGCACTTATGTTTCAGCTTAATGCGATAGACAAGGAGATAAAACACACTCATCTTGAAACCACAAGATAATGCCTCAAAGTTCAAAGGCAATGTGCAACTCACATTCAGTCCTGCGACAGACACACAGCAGCCTAAAATGAGCTCTCTTTTGAGTTTACCTTTGTAATTTGTAGTTTCCCCCTTTTTTGTGTAGTTTGTGGAGCATTGGATCATTATGAGCCAGATTATGGAGAAAAAAGTGGAGATAGGGCCTGGATTTATTGTAGGGTTTATTTGAATCACTTATCTATTAACCAGACTGACTGTGGGCATGAGCTCGTAACTGGAGGCGTGAGAATCAAGTGTTGTATTTTTAGAAAGTCTGCAAGGAGTCGCTGGCAATTATTTGGTAATGTAAGCCGATATTTTTAGACAGTTCTTTCATCATTGTTCGGACCAGGAGGGTAATTGTTTGTCCAGATGTGGTCTGCACAAAAATAATGTGATCGGTAAAGGATTTATATTTATGGAGGATAAAGCTGTCGCTAGTAACCTTTGACTCAAGCACATCAAATAACACATATCGTAATGTATGTTCAAATGCTGGGAACTGGTGGATGAGACAAGCTAATAATGTCAAAACTGCTTTGGTTAAATTCAGTTTGATAACATAATGTTGCGTAGTTGTGCAAACCCATGTCCCATCCCAGCATTTCCTGTAACCTTCATACAGAAAAGGCAGATAACGGAATAAGATTTTTGCCTCATTTGTCAGTAATAAATATTTAAAATATTTTAAACAAAATCGATTTACTTGAGAAATAGAATTTAAAAAATGAGACGTTAGAGAATATATCTCAAATTAAGTTTATTAATTTTTAACTATTTTTTAAGTAGATTGGCATTTTTCTTGTTCTAATTATAAATCTAATACACTCTAACTTTAAAAAATAAAGGTTCTTTATTGGTTTTGATGGTTCCATAAAGAACTTTTAACAACCATGGAACATTTCCATTGCACAAAAGTTTTTTATAGTGGAAAAAGTTTCCACTATAAATTTTAATTTTTAATTTTATTACTTTTTTTTTTTTCTTCTTTTTTTTTTTAGAACTTTTATTTGTAAGAGTTTGTATCGGCCCCAAAAACCATTTGGACACTATAGCCACACTAAAAATGGATTTCATGCATTATATAACACAATATCAAGCCATATATTGAAAGCTTATCAAAATATCAGGACATTTTCTGGTTGTCAAACATTAGTGCAAGTTAGTTCTGAGAAAAGCTCATCTTTATTTATATGTTTAGCACTTAATTTGATCCTTTGTTTTGTATCATGTTGGAATGACATTTAGACGTTTTTAAGTGTGGTAAAGAGTCCAGAGGTTTTAAAATACTTTGTACTGCCACTTTAAGTCTTGTCTTAAAAAAAAAAATATTTATTGTTTTAGAGATGTTTTGGGTCACACTTTATTTCAAGGTCCAGTTCTCACTGTTGACTAGCTATTAACTATGACTTCTGCCTCAATAAACTACTAATTACTGCTTATTAATAGTTAATAAGGTAGTTTTTAAGTTTAGGTTTTGGGTATAAGGATGTAGAATATGGTCATGTATAATATTTGCTTTATAAGTACTAATAAACAGCTAATATGTAATATGCTAGTAATATGCATGCTAATAAGCAACTATAGTGAGAATTGGTTCCTATACCAAAGTGTTACTATGTTTAGATATTTTTACTTTAAAACAAACATGTGTTTATTTTCATTCTTATATTATAAATTCATATTTTTACTTTTTTTTTTTTTTGGTCAGAGAATGTTATTGTCTCATCTTAAGTAGCCTACCTAAGAAAAATATACTCAACATACCTTTTTTTTTTTTTTTTTTTTAAATATTTTAATATGGACTTCAGTTTCCCACAAATATGTTCTCATTTGAAACAAACAAAACCATATTTCTTTTTCTTAATGGAGTCTTTTACGTGGGAAATCCAGGGAACAGGTATTCTGGGTATTTGGAGAGGAAGAGCAGATATTTGGGAATAAAACGCGAATGAGCGAAACAAAGAAGAATGGATCATGGTATTGTTGGGGGCAGAGGGAGGGGTCAGGCAAAGCAGACAGTCTGTGTTGGTCATTAGAAGAAGGAGCGGATGGAGAAAACAGACTGAGGCCTTCAGTGGACAGTCCTCAAAGAGTCTGCTGATGGAAAGAACGCTGTGTGCTTCAGCTCCTCAGCAGAAATCTCCCGATCACTTCCCTTAACCTTGTTATTGTCGTTACGATGGACGAAAACATGCTCTTATGTTTCACTTCATAATACATCAATCAAATCACACATTGACTTTGAAATGCAGTGTGTGACGACGATGTGTTCTTAACAAATCATGTCTTTTCAAAGCGCTGACAGATACTTGGGATGATCCTTGTAAAAAAATATGAACAGTTGACTTGCATGCTATTTTCAAGAGTGATTGTCCATTTGGACGATGACAAAGAAAAAAAAAGACTTAATTTTACCCTGTATGTGGTAATCGACAGCAGCTCATAGATTCTGTTGAGATTACATCGTATTTAACTTGGAACTGATTTTAGTCTTTAGCCTGTGTTATAGGTCACTTTGGTAAAGAACTGTCTGTGAATGTAATGCTTTTAATATTACTCTACACTTAAAATGAAAAGCAATGTTTAAATTTGAAAAATGACATGGTCACGTATTGTTTATGGAAGCTTAATTCAGTGTAACAATGTTGAGGCGAGACATTGGTCCGACAAGCCGTCACCATATGTAAGTGCTTCTGTATTAGATTTCAGTGGGTTACTTCTTGTTCATAACTTTCTGTCCAGAGCACCCAAACCTTTGACCAAAATAACAATTCTTGTCCCAATGGAAGGACAGTGGAGAATTTTATACTGCACTTAAGAGACTTCTTGCCTCAGGACTATAAAACATTTTGCATAACCCGAAAAAGCAAGGCCTTTTACTGAGTGGTATGTATTTCATTGGTGTTATTGTTTTATTTTCTCATTTTTACTACGAAACTGTACCCCGTGTTGTCATTTAATGATTCATACCACAGATGTTTGGAATTGCTGTGTCTCACTGGGTTTTCATTCCCATGTTGATTGGGGACAATGGTATTAGATTCACACTGTGTCAACACACGACGCGCCAAAACGTCCTGAGGCTGTCTACACTGGACGCGTCAAAGCAAAGTTACAGAGTGCCAGATGTTTGGAAACTTCAGATATAGAGCAGGGCATCCGATTACATTCGGCGCTTTGTGAGCAATGCAGCGCATCCAGTTTTAGGCTACATCTACATTAATCCAGATACGTTCGAAAACGGCGTTTTTGTTTCAAAATAATCTCCATCCACACTAGCATTTTTATGTGCTTTCCCAAAGTATGAACATTTTACAAAGTAACATATTTAACATCTTTAGCAACACTGAAAGTGAAGAGCACATAACAGGCACACTGGTATAAATATAGATGCATGACTAAACATGCGTCATTGTTTTCAAATACCTTCAATTTCGCTGTTCACACTACAAACGCCAAAAGTTTGTAGTGTGAACACAGAGTTTAAAATTTTTTCACTTGGAAAAGCGTCTTCCAAAAGCTGTTTTCACTGGACAAAAACATGTGGAAAGAAGGCCGAAATATATATAAAAGATGCTTTATCAAATTTACACAACACTGTTTTCAACTAAAAACATAAAACTTTTCATGCATTTTGGCCATTCGCAAAAAATGGCATTTTGGGGGCCTAAAAAACACAAACCGACACCATTATCGTCCCAGTGTACACTACAAAAATGCGAATTTGTGAAAACGTCATGCGCATGCGTATTATTTGTTTGCATAGTGTTCCTTTATAAAGTGGCATCGCCAACTACTGGCCTGGCATGTGTAATACAGCATTTTAAGACATTTTCGTGGATCCACGGGAACAGGGATCGTTTTGACAATGTTGTCTTCTATATACAAAAAGCATAAAGGAAGAATATTTCTGGTTTTTTTTAGCACATCATTGTTGTATTTATTATTATGGGTTTTATTTGCTTTAAGTGTGATGCAGACCTTACTGGATATATTTAGTCAAAGGTTTGATGAAGACGATGCTTGTATTATAAATGTCAGTAAAGAAATTTGCAAAAAAGGTCAAAGGTTCAGCTTAAGCTAACATGATGGAATCCTGTAAGAAGTCTCTATGAAGGCATTTAGAACGAAAATAGATAGAAAAACAAATAAAAAAATTCTTAAACTAATATTTTCGTTAATTATATGAATGGATGGATGAATTAATAAATGAATGAAGTTGATCAAATTTTAAATTTTCTAGGCATTTGCAAACGTCGCAATTCAAAGTCAAAGTCTGAGATAACGTCAGCAACCAAACAAACCCTGACCTTTTTTCATACGAATAGCCATGTCAATTTAATCTACTGAATAATGAAATTACAAAATATTCTATGTTAAAACAGGAACCAACGTGTCTCCGGTGTATTCACATTTTGGTTTAATCAGCATATTATGTGGATCAGCATCAGTCATTTGATCAAAAGGTATTCGAAATGCTCTTTTTAAGGGAAAAAGCTATCGTGCTCGATCTCAGCTCATCAGCAACCTCAGATGCTTTCTTATCAGCATGTCCTGTAATGATGATGCTGATAATACAAAGGAAACATGCTGGGCAGAAAACAAACTATTGAGGAAGTTAAATTGTGTTGGTACATTAGAATACACATATGAAAAATGTACACATTTATTTGATTCAGTACAATTTGGGATATATATATATATATATATATATATATGTATATATATATATATATATATATATATATATATATATCCTGACAAAACATATTTTATATATATGTCCATCAAAATGCACAGATACTTTATAAAGGCCATCAATAGAGAAAAATTATTTTTGCAGGCAGATGGTGTAGTTACAACATCTACCAGCAGGGGTTAACAGGACCTTGCTAACTAGTAAAACTTGACCCCTTGGGCAAGACAAGTAAGAAAACCGTGCCTCATTCAAAAATGATTAATTGAATAAAAACATACATATGTTAATGCTATTTGGGAATTTAACAGGGTGTAACTGTCTGGAAAGCGGTTCTAATATTTTTCAGGGCATGTTATAAAAATGGTCACAGTGGCTTTGCTTTGTACCCCCAACCGAGACGAACTGCTATTTGGGTGAGAGGAACGATCTGTCATTTATCCACATCTGAGAGTCAGTAGAAGCATTTGTCCCTTCATCGTGAGCTGGTTTACAATGCTCCTCTTTTAGACCCCTTAAAGCATGTGAGATCCAGATAGGCCGAGCACATTGTTCTCCACATGTCTCTGGGGTTCACTGCGATGATCTGTGGCAGCGTGCAGGTTTAAAATGAACTGAGGCGGAAAAAAAAAAAAAAATGCAGGAAAAGTTTCTGGCCGAAAACTTGCCCAGCTTTAGCAGAGAAAGACTTGTTTTGACATCTGTCTAAGGCCTGAGAAAAATTAGCTTGGCAAGACCACTGGAATCAAATGAAGAAGTAAAATAAACTTTTGAGGCTAATGTCCTGTCATTTTCAATTAAGTGCAAAGCATGTCATGTCACAATGGAAGATTATTCTGATTGACACAAGGCTGTTCATTCGAGTTTATTTTGTGCAAGAACCAGAACAGAGAGCAACAACACAGGCAGTTTTACTCACCATTTAAAATGGGAAGTGTTTAAGAGTGTACCTCATTTGTGCGCGGGACGAGATGGGACTATGGGATTATTAGAGCATGAAGTAGGATAGAAAAGTAATTTATTAATACCTTGGGGAAAATTTAGTTGATACAGCAGAACAAAAGTACTACATATAGTGAGAGGATAAAATACAATAAAAAGTGTGCAGTTAATAATTTAGAAATTAAATGTAACTATTAATTATTTGCTTTGCTTAAGTATTGAAATGTTAATATGAAAACATAAAATATTTATTTATTTACAAAACCCAACCTAAAATAAACTTCTAGTTACACACAAAAAAACAAAAAACAATGATTTGTAAATACATTTAAACATTTAATAAAATAATTTAAATAAAATAGTGTTATATAAAACTTTTAGAAATTAAATTAAATTAATAGCTATTTATTTTGTTGATGTACCCTATTTCACTGAACCATTAATATGACAACAAAAAATGTAATATTATTTGCAAACTGAATCTAACATAATCCTTAAGTTTTACATTAAAAACCTATTATTTTGTAAATTAAAATAAAATAATCAGTACAATAAATCATTTAGAAATTAAATTAGTAATTTTTCAATTTACTGAAGTACCTAACTGTACTGAAACGTTAATATGAAAACTTAAAATATTTGATGTTTTTTACAAACCCCAAAGTAACAATTCTTAAGTTACAGATAAAAACCAATAGATTTGTAGAAATAACCATATAAAATAGTGTGCAAAAATAATTTCAATGTAATTATTATTTAATTTGATAAATTAATTAATTTTCTTGAAACATTAAAATGACAACATAAAATATTTTAACTTTTTTTTTTTTTTTTTTTTTCCAAACCCAAACGTAATCCTCATACAAGTTATACAGAAAACTCAGTGGTGTGTAAAATAAAATAAAATTACATTAGGTTAAATTAAATATACAGTGTTCAACAAATAATTTAGGAATTAAATAAATTAAATTATATTTATAAAACAAATGCAATTGACAGTGCTATAAAAGTTGTCACATAATGCTAGAATTCTCTTTATGATACATACTTCCTCAAACCTTTAA
This sequence comes from Spinibarbus caldwelli, assembly GCA_039654775.1. Taxonomy (NCBI): domain Eukaryota; kingdom Metazoa; phylum Chordata; class Actinopteri; order Cypriniformes; family Cyprinidae; genus Spinibarbus; species Spinibarbus caldwelli. The sequence goes on along the minus strand of CM077230.1, from coordinate 17,415,031 downwards.
TAAATGACCAAGTGCTCAACAAAATCTTCAATTTTTTATATTTGAATGGCTCAGCAGAGAAAAGATGCTCTTAGTGTCATGGTGGTGTAGTTACGGTATCTGCCAGCAGAGGCTAACAGGACCAACCAGCCAAATCTTGGCAGCATTAGTTGCTTAACCAAAAACCAACCTCTTTTTTTTTTTCCTTTTTTTTTTTTTTGCTTTACATATTTGTGTTGTGATTTCATTCATGTAAGCTTTTCAAATGCTACCACAAAGAGAGATGATTGCGCTCGGGCTGATCGCCGAGATTTTCACGCATAAACCAGAATAACAATCATGAATCATGTATGCCAAGATGAAAGATTTTGGTTGAAACAAGACTGGCCACCTTTGGGAATACGTACAAGGCTTGAGGGCTTGTGTGTTTATTCCTCTTTCATCTTCTGAATGTGTCCTGCTCTGATAACAGCCTCTTCCAGACAAACAAGCACTGTATCTGGATATAATTATGAGTGAAGACATGATGGGTCAGGGACGCACTGATCATTTCAGCAGATGCAGTGGTCAGGGGAGGCCTGAGAATGAATATCCTCCACGCTTGCGTTCATCATCTCCCTTAAGGACATTTATCAACATCCACTCTTCCTCCTTTCTCCAGGGTCCGGTCGATATATCCCGACTACAGCCCAGCAGGCACTAGCAGCTGTGCCCCATCATTCATGCTTGATGGGGTACAAAAAGTTGGCACATTTTAACACCCAGAACGTACAAAGTCTGGTTTGTGTGGAAACACATTCTGACATGAAAAAAGAAGGTTAAAAAAAGGTATCTGAGACCTCACAAGTCTGTTAACATTTGAATTGTGAGATATAAACTTGGAATTTGCAAGGAAAAAGTCACTGTAAACTCAAATTCTGGTGTTATTTCTCACAGTTCAGAGTGTATATCTCACAGTTTTGAGTTAATATAACTGAAAGATGTAAATATGAAAAAATAGCCTGAATGGCGAAATGTAAACTTGACAAAGATACAAACTCGAAATGGAGAGAAATCAAGTTTTGTATTCTAAACTCGCAAAAAAAGTCAGAATTGTGAAATTGTCAACTTTAAATTGTGAGATATAAACTCAAAACTGTGAAAAATAAGGTCAAAATTGTGCATTATAAACTCACAGTTCTCAAAGAGTCAGTCTAAATTGTGATATGTAAACTCAGAACTGCGGGAAATAAAATCAAAATTGTGTTATTAACTCAGTTATAATTATAAGAAAGAAAGTCAGAATTGTGAGATACAATACAAACTTGGAAATTCTGAGAAAAAAGACAGGATTGCGAGATGTTAACTCAAAATTACAAGAAATAAAGTCAGAATTGTGAGATAAAAAGTCAGTATTATTTTATTATCCTGTGGTGGAAATGGGCTTTTTATATTTATATTTTAATATAATATTTAATGTTAAAAAAATACACAAAATAAATAAATTATGCTAATATAGACTCTAAAATATTTATATGAATAGTTTAAATTATATTTCCTTATATATTTGTTTTGTCCATCCATTTTATATATATTTTCAGTATGCTTATATTGGAAATTGGAGATCTTTTCTTCACTGTTTACAACATATATTTAGCATATATTTGGAATGTATTTTGGAAAGAAATGTTTCTTGCAGTACGGGTTCCAAGGTTCAGTAGTCTCATGATACCTGTTATGTTAACCAAGAGTTCTCCAAAAGAAAGACGTATCGGCCTGAGGATCAGACCAACAAACCCTCAAAGTCTCTGCGAGGAACGTTGTATCCAAAACCCATTTAGCAAGAAGGCTATTGAGAGGCGACACTTAAAATTCTTCCATTTCAACTTCTGGACAACATACAAACATACCCAAATTGAACCCTAATCAGCTGGCTCTCCAAGGAACAGCTTTTGTTTCTTGCAGAGCCGTAAACCAAGTTCAAAGTTGGGATTTGTTTCCTGTGGAATTCCCCTTGCATCTCAGTCTTGTCTGGATAAGAAAAGTAATGGCAGAAATGGAGAATGGATATCACTATAATTCTCCAGCGCCTCAGGGATAAGGGGGACCTTAACCTTTTTAAACACCGGACAGGTGTTTTAGGGAATAATTTGGGCAGATTTCAATCAATCTTACCCGCTGGACTGCCACACTAATTGCAAATGAGAAATTTTGGCGGGAAACAAATCATGCTGTTGACTGATTTTTTTGTTGATGTAATAGAAGCTTTCAGCAGGTCTTACATAAATGAAAACCACATTTTTTCGGAGATCACAGTGTCCAGGCTGAGCTAGAAGATTAGGAGACTTTTGAGGGTAAAGATGCTGGGGAACAACCAAATTTTGCATCATTGGATCCTGCACAGCTTGAGTAAGTTTTGCCTGAGCTGCCGTATTGTGTCATTAGAAGCATTTTCAATAAGGCCAACTTGCCTGCGGCAAGTTACTCATGAGCTTTTCTGTGCAAAAGTCACTTTGTCTGTCTGGCATTTTTGTGTTGCTATATCATCAGCTTTAAGCCATCTAAAAAACACAGTGTTCATTTTTAACTGCCAGACTTGTGCCTTGGCATGATGTCAGTTCCATGACACCATAATCACAGTCCTCGTAAAATAATGTAATTGTAACAAAGCATGCAATGGTGAACTTTTGAAAAAGAGAAGCAGAACTGACATATTGTTTCCAGAATCAGCAATTAAAGAAATACACCAAATCAGCATATTAGAATAATTTCTGAAAAATCATTTGATACTGAAAACAGGAGTAATGATGCTGAAAATTCAGCTTTGACATCACAGGAAAAAAATCATTTTAAAATACATTCAAATAGAAAATATATATTTTAAATTGTAGTAATATTTAGCAATACTGTTTTTACTGTATATTTAAACAAATAAATGCAGCTTTGATGAGCATAAGAGACTTATGAAACATTTTAAAAACATAATTTTACCAAACTTTTAGCAGCCAGTGTGTAAATATCATTGTAGGAAAAAGAAAAAAAATAGAATTTTTTACAATGTTGATTTTTTAAGTGGAGGAAAGTATTAATAAACGCAGACCTTATAGGTTATGTGCATATTCAGAGCCGACCTTTATGAAGGATGAAGTAATTTTTGACTATGAATGAGTTTGAACTTGTTTCTATTTAAATGGAAGCCAACAGGTTTATATGACAAATATAAATGACGTTTGACAAATGACGTCATGTTGCAGTCACATTTTGAGCTTGTGCAAACCTGTATTTTTTAGATATAGCTCACTGTGTAACTAAACATTATATGGGAGAATATTTCGAGCAACATGACAAGAAAAAAAAAAAAATTCTCTCACATATAATTATAGCGACTGGAGTTTGGTTCTTGAAGTGGTGCGGGCACAGAATGAATCACTGTGTGAAACTGTACCAAGCACGGAAAACTCTACTCGTACTGAGTTTGCTTGCGTGCCAGAAGGATGGTGCAAGTTCCTTGTCTGGTTTCTCTCAAACAATGGAAATTCTGGGCAACAAATAATTGTACTAAATACAATCAGAACAATCCTCATTTAATGCAGTAAATGGCACTGTTTTGAGCTTTCGCAATAGTTGACAAATGGATATGGACATGATGTTCTTTTCAACTTTTTAGGTTAAAGATGAAATTCTCAATATATCTTGTAAAGTTAAAAGTTGCGTGTTTGTAAGAAACAAATCCATCACTGTTTGAACTTTAAACTGTTGCTTCTGGCCAAAATATGAGTCCATAATAAGGCAGTGAAAAGGCCATCCCTGTTCTCTCGCATTAAAATCCACCAACATATTTGTTTAGAACTGTTTTGTATTGTTTTTGCTTAAATGGTGCTTGATCTGTGTATATTTCTCTCCTGATTCAAACAAGACACCTTTTTCACTGGAGGACTCATGTTTTAGCTGAAAGCAATGGTTTGAAGTTATGAATGTCTTGATGGATTTGTTTATTACAAACATGCAGCTTTTCACAAGACATTATTTGATAGACTGGAGTCATGTGGATTACTTGTGGATTGTTGTTATGTTTTTATCAGCTGTTTGGACTCTCATTCTGACGGCACCCATTCACTGCAGAAGATCCACTGATGAACAAATGATGTAACGCTAAATTTCTACAAATCTGTTTAGATGAAAAAACAAACAAACTCATCTACATCTGGAATGGCCTCAGGTTGACTACATTTTCAGTAAATTTTTATTTTGAGTGAACTATTCCTTTAATAACTGGTGACAAAATAATATAGTTAGTTTTTTTATACAATATGTAAATTCATGACCAATCATTTTTGAAAGTAGCCACCAATTAGATAATTCCAATATATTTAAATTGCATATTTCTAGTAGAAATTGTACACACTCAAAAAAGAAAAGCCAAGAAGTTCTCATGTGCGTAAAACAAAAACCAGGTAGCAGAAATTGTCCTCACACTGAAATCATGCAATCAGACCAAAAAAAGGTCTATCAAAACTATATCTTGCTCTTAAAGAAAAGAATGGGCTGAAACATCTGCTCTTGGTCTGTTTTTAAGACACCCTGCACTTTTGTCACATTTTCACTTTTGCAAATGAAAAATAAGACATATTTTTGATAGACCTTTTTTTTTTGATCTGATTGCATGTTTCCAGTGTGCAGACAATTTTGGCTACCTAATTGCATATTTCTACCAAGATAACAGATTTTTGTACAATTCAGTTCATCAAAACTATGTTTCTGTAGTTCATGAAGAGGAGAGTCAGACAGCAGGACAATGTCCACATTAAAAAACTAAATATGAATATATGATTTTTTTTTAAATAGCAGATCAAATATTAGCAGATAAAAAAGTACCACTTACAGCCTGGCTCAACTGGGTTTTGAAAATTCGTCATTTGAGGAGAATGAGAATGTGAAGTGCTTTTAATAATAAATAGACTTTGAGTGTTTGTCTAGAGCTTGGATGTAATTGACCAGAGACCCTGTTAGCCTACATTTAATGCTCACGCTGTGCTGTGTGAAGCTGTCTTAGCATGGGTTCAGAATGGTTCTCTCATTTAAGTAGGTCTGTTCAGCTCACTCACTATTAAAGATTAGTGCAGGGAGTGAGACAGTACAAAGCTTTTTGGACACCGGCCTTGCCCCTTTTTCCATAGTGTTCGACCAGATGTTCAGTCACATCGCATCCAGCAAGCAACTTGTATTAACGTAAATGCAACCTGCACTTTATCAGCACGAATAAAGTCTTTATTCGGTAGAACAAAGATGCATCGTGGTCTAAAGTGATGCACAATGTACTCTACTACTCTTTTTTTTTTTTGAGCATGTCTGATTATGCTTATGGAACTAATCTGATTTAATAAGTTACGCTGATTATAAATAATACAGACAAAAATGAGTGACACAGTTGATTAAGACTAGCTGATTGCGTAACACAAAGGTGGACATCAATAGCAAGGACACCATTGTGAAATAGCTTGATCTGTTTTTCTTCTTTTTTGTTTGTGGCTGTAATCGCTAAGAGCTTTATTCATTGATTTTGAGTTATGTTTGTTGTAATAAACAAGTCATTGTTGGCTTGTTTTAATTTCCTTCCCTATCCACAATATTTTAAGTACTAGCAGAACCGTGTAAGCACCTTATTTTTTTATAATCAGTCGGCATGACCTTTTCCTAGTTACACTGCTGAGTTTAAACGTTTAAACATGTTTAAGTGAATGCAATAGTTGCATAGAAATGTCTACAAATTAAGATATGGTAATTTTCCCAGTCTTCTTAGGAGACCCCCCTTCGGCGACAAAGTGCAGTACAGCCTCCAGAAAGCGACAACCTTCGAGAGCAGCGACTGTCAGTGAGGCGAAATTAATCGCGTTTAGATAAAAGAAGAAATACAGCACGTTAATGCCCCGGGTTCACGCACCTCTATGACTTCTCCAGAAGATGAGAGTGTTTCCTGGAGGCTAATAGGCCCTGTGTCGGAGCTGTCCAAGAAACAATGCAGACTGGTCTATTCGTCTGATGGACGCGACGCGGATGTTTGCCTGTTTCATGTGAACGGTGAATTCTTCGCGATGGACGCTCGCTGCGCTCATTCGGGTATGACAACGACTTATTTCACATTTTGTTTGCTTGTATCGATTCTTGAAGCGTTAAAACGGGGTGCAAAGCTAATTTAGCTAGCAGCGAGCTACAAACAGCGACAGAAATGGCACATACGCTTCGCTGTTTTGTCTGTTGAGCGATGTTTTGCCTCATTCTCTACGCGCCCTGTCATTGTCACCATGGCAACCGTAGTTACCGCCTAAATGTCATTTAAATTAATTCAACGCGGTTCGTACTGTAAAACCTCATTTCAATATGTGATCTCCTACAAACCCTGCTGAAAAAAACTGCTAAGGCTGGTTTTAGCTGGTCTCCCAACTTGGTCATATTATCAGGCTGGTTTTAGAGGGGTTTTGACCACCTTTTTAGCTGGTCAGGCTGGTTTTTGCTGGGTCAGGCTGGTCTTAGCTGGTTTAAGCTGGTCAGGCTGGTCTTAGCTGGTCAGGCTGGCTGGTCTTAGCTGGTTTAAGCTGGTCAGGCTGGTCTTAGCTGGTTTAAGCTGGTCAGGCTGGTCTTAGCTGGTCAGGCTGGCTGGTCTTAGCTGGTCAGGCTGGTCTTAGCTGGTCAGGCTGGTTTAAGCTGGTCAGGCTGGCCTTAGCTGGTCAGGCTGGCTGGTCTTAGCTGGTTTAAGCTGGTCAGGCTGGTCTTAGCTGGTCAGGCTGGCTGGTCTTAGCTTGTTTAAGCTGGTCAGGCTGGGAGACCAACTAAACCCAGCTTAAACCATCCAACCAGGCTGGTTTAAGCTGATTTTTTCAGCAGGGAATGTTATGGGACTGTCTTATTTTTGTTCGATGATGAAGATGATAATAATGATGATTAGTATTCCCTTACGAAAATTAACCATGGTTTTACCACAAATAAACCCAAAAAACTAAACCATGGTAACTACAAATGAACCATGGTTTTTCTACAATAACCATGGTATTTGTTGTAAAACTGTGGTTACACAAATGGTATCAGTCCGCCAAAACAAAAAAAAAACATGCTGCACTTTTATTATAATAAAACCATGGTTAATTTTCATAAGGGTCATGTTATTATTGATCGCAGTGTCTGCAAATAAGAAGTTACCAGAGTTGTGTAGTAGTCATAGTGTCGAGATATGAAACTGATGCCTTTTTTGTTTAGATATGGTTAAATGTAAATTTCTGTAAGATTTTAAACATTCTGTCAGACAAGTAGAATGTGTTTAAGTGTTAAAATGCTTTGACTTTCAGGAGGTCCACTGTGTGATGGAGATATTGAGGAGGCCGATGGTGTTCTTCAGGTTTTCTGTCCTTGGCATGACTATGACTTCAATCTCAAAACGGGGAAATCAAGCACAGGTTTACAAGTGAGACACTTTTTATTTGACAGTTTAGCTCATTAAAGGAATATTCCAAGTTCAGTACACGTTAAGCTCACTGACAACATTTGTGGCATATGGAAGTAAATTGGACCAAGCAATAAACATTACATTAAAGTACACACTTTGTGGTTTTTAGCCAAAAATATTGCTAAAATATTATACATGTTAACATGAATAAGAGGGAATCGCTTTGTCATCTTGTCCAAACTTTCATGAAACCTCCCATACAAGGAAACCAAGGATAGTGATGTTACTCTCTTGCTTACATGGAGTTATGTGGGTAATTTGTTCTCTTTAATAAGAAACACATAAACTTGTCTTCTTCTACATTTATACATTTATATCTAATAATGAAAAAAAGGCAGAAAAGGTCTTCAAAATACCTAATATTTTAGCCAAAACACCTCTGTTCAACACCCACAGATATTATATTGCTGATAAATAACTAGGCCTAGAAGTTTTTTATTTTTTTTTTTCCCAATGGAGCAGTAGTCCAGCAGTAAAAATGAAAAGTTTCTAGCTTTTTAAAGGAATAATTAAGTGCTTTAACAATAATGTGAGCTTCACATTTAGCCCTTTAAACCCACCATATGCTGGCACTGTTCACATTGTTTTTTAAAACTAAGGGATGAATCAAAATAATTTTATGTGGTAACTGACATTATACAACAAATGCAGTTGAATAAACCTACTTGGTATTGAATCCAGAAAATACAGATTAAAGACATCATTATATTTTGATAGAAGATCTATTTTGCTTTCTGTTATCATCTTACATGAACCTCTAATAAAAGTAGCATTCTCTTTAATCAGTGAGAAGCCTGAATGTTCCTCCTAAAAGTTAAATGTATACACCAAATTTCATTACTCAGCAGTAAAGGGGCAGTAGGCAGCCAGATGAACAAGTTAAGTTAGCCAGTGATTCAGTCAATGATTCAGCGTCCCTGAAAAACACTTGTATTTTCCTATTAAAACCACATTTGTTGTGCCGTCACTTTAACTCAGTATGGCACCAAACATTATCTCACGCGGTAATGGATTGCACATCACCAGAATTGTACAGAAGTAGGTGCTGCCAAACAGACAGACATTTGGAAAGTCTCGTTCCTAAGAATTAAACTGCTCTCATTTTGGCACGTTTCAATTTAGCCAAACGTCTGCTTTTTTAATAAGCAGATGAAATGTGTTCTCTCATGCTGTGAATATAAATAATAGGGTGGTTGGACGTGACAGCGAGCTTGTGCCAATCAATATAAGGTAAAGACTCTGTAAAACAATCCATAATTACGACAGTCATCCTGGGGGTCTCGACACCTTGAAATGTTCAGTAATTAGACACTATTCCCACCAACGGTTAACATCCACCATGCTCGTATATCAAAGTTCCTTCCTAGCTGTAGGCTTTTACAGCTGTCCAAGCAGAAATAGAGTCAGATGCATTGCAGGCGTGCTTAGTTTTATTTCTTTGTCAAAATGTAAAGTTTTCTCTTTTCTTTTTTTAGCAACAAGTTTATGAAGTGAAATTGGAGGACGGCAATGTATACGTCAAGCACGCAAGTGAGCTCTCGTTGCAACCTTTCGGCCAGGTCAAGGAGAACTGAAGTTCTTGGTTACGGCAATGTTTTGTTCCCTCGAACTAAAACATCTGCTTGGATCTTGTAATATTTGAAAAAGATGCAGAATTTTAGTTGAATAAACTTTCCTGTTCCCAATGGAGCAGTTGTTAACATTTGTGACAATTTGTATATATACACTACGAATCAAAGATAAATTGTTCTTTAATGTTGTACACAAATTACTTCCAATGACACTGAAATGAACATTGTGTTCTGACATTTAGATTATATATTTTATGATTTATTTAAATTGTTATGAATATCTTAAAATGTAAGTTGGCAAAATTTATATGCAAGATTGATTGAACTCAGGGAAAATGGGGTCACAGACAGTTTATTTAGTCAGCTGTACATTTCAGTGGCTTAATTAGTCATAGTTTTAGATTCATAATCGTTAGCACTCCAGAGATGTTAATGTGTTTCTCTCTAGGGCCGTAATAAATGTTTGCAGTTGTAACTTTCCATAATTATACCTTCCGAGATCCAACCCTCTTGAGTGTCAGGTAGAAATGACTTTCACCGCAGGGAAAAAATTAAGGGAATTTTGAGAATTTCATTAATTACTTGGTCGACTCACTTAATCCTTTGATTTCATGATGTCTTTCTAAGTAAACAAATAAATAAATACATTCTTATTTCGAACATTCTATTTAATCACCATCAGTATTTGTGAGATTATCCTACCTTTATAAAATATAAGTTAATGCAAAAAAGGTGGTTAACGCTATGCAATGCTTAAACATTGGCTTTGACAAAATGGACAGTAGTTTTGTAATGACAACTCATAAAAATGCAAAATATCTCTAATAATGGTGGGTTCTTTCATTTTTTACAATTTTATTAACCGTTGTTTTAAATGGTTAATGTGTGATAAAGCCTGTGTTGTGTGCCTGCTTATGATTTCTGTTTATATTTTTGTGTACATATTTTTTATTTAAGCTGAATGGAATAAAGAAATGTCAACAGAACATGTTTACAAGAGATCTTTATTTACATTCTGGTAAAATTGACAGACATTTTAATCCACAATTTACACATAAAACTGGCTTTTGAGATTGCAAGATGGGAAATTTCATGCAATATAAGTTACAATATGATTTGCATAGATTTTCAGGATGTGTTGTATGTAACATGTTTGTGAAGCAAGCATGAAAAGAGATTTCTGAGAGCGTAAAGGCAAATATTCAACTCACTTTGTATAGTGGTAGAGTTATCAATGCACATTTTGCCAGAGGATATTCCTGGAAAAGTTGTAGTCTCCCTGAGACCAGCCAGACAGTTGAAGCGAGGACAAACACTTTTGAAAGCTAACTGGAGGCCAACAAATTTTTTAGCACCATATTCATCCAATATCCAACTCCATCTTTCCACTGAAACAGAAATGTACAGTATCATATATGCTAAAAGACCAAAGGTTACTTTAACTGGATATATTACAAAATTACAGAAGTTTAAATTTATTCAAGTTACAAATGTACGACTCAACATCACTTACAGGTGATGCTGTCTGGGATAGAAAAAAAAAAGATTTTCATTCATTTTAAGTGTGTACTTGGCCTAAAGCAATGTGTTTTATAGTTACATATCTTGTTTCCTCATTAGACGGCCATGACTGTAAAAACTGTCATGTTAATGGCACATTTTAACATACTTTTTAAATATTGAAAAATCGCAGATTTTAATGACTGATTACAGTTATTCTGTTATGAGACTCAGCAACTTTGTGCTCAACTGCAGTTTTACAAAAAATGTGCCACAATATACATTTCTCTATTGGATTATTTCCCAAAGACTTTATTCAGTTCATCTCACTTTCAGACTGATTTTTCCAATTAATCAAAATTGTTATTTTTTTTTAAGTCAATTTTTTCTCTTTGAATATTATTTTAATATTGTTTATATTCTACCTGCATTGGGCCAGCTGTACATCTTTGGATACACAGACAAAATAAACTTTTGCGCCATTATCTGAAGGATAATTGAAGTATGCACTGTAATCCCTCAACTCAATTAACTGGTTTGAACCAATACAGAATACTGAAAGCATAAGGGATTAGGCAAATCAAATCAGAATTACCATAATGAAATCCTATTTGCAAGGCTACCTACAAAATATACCTCAAAACATACAAATGTCCAGCTTATGCAGGTCCACATGTTTTTTTATGGTCCATTAATTGTTGAAATCAGACAATTGGATTTTTATTACTTTAGGGTGGAGTTAAAATACTGCAACTGCATATATGTTGCATTGTCAGCTGGCTATATGAGAGGAGGTTGAATCGGATTAGCAAGCTCAAATTCATTAGGATTAAGTTTAAAAAAATAGGTGCTATGCAATTTGAAATTCAGATATGCAATTACTAAGGGAATAGCCCAACATTTTAACAGACCTATGGTTGATTGGCTCATAACATAGGACATTTTGTCAGGACTCTCAAGTCATTACTGGAACACAATATTGCACTTTAGGAGACAAACAGAAACTAGAAACAAAATACAATCAGTTTACTATAAAATCTAGACATCATACACTGAGATACTGTATTAGTTGGATTTCATATCAAAAGAAATTTTGATTAGGCCAGCCATATGGTCAAAAGGATGAAGAGGGCATTTCAAAAAAAAAAAACGTAACATTAATTTGTGTTTGAAGTTAGGGCCATTATATTATTCTTTGTCTCACCATAGGTTTGTTTAGTCTACCTTGGCGATCCATTCTTTTAAGGGATGCTATTCTTGGCAGGGGTCAGTCATGCTTTGGTCAGACCAATAGTTGTCCAAATCACAACTGGAATGGCGATGTGGAAAAGAAGGCAAGACAGAACGAGCATCTTTGCTGCCTCGGGTCTTGTTCATTGTATCCAATAGAGTAGAATATGTGGCTGATGAAAAGATTAGCAACTGTCACACTTGACCTCAACCCATACAGACTTGTCTCACCTATTTAGCCTATCTCTTTAGTCAATGGAAGACACTGATCAATTAGAGAAAATGAGTGAATAATTACAGATCTAAAAGTAGGACGCTCTACATAAGCAAGTTTTGACTTTGGAAATAAATAAATGACATCAGTCTGTATGGGCCTTGTAGAGTATTTGGCCTAATCACTAAAAATAAATGTCTTAAACAATGAAGTAAACTTTGAGGAAGTATGAGAGGACAGTTTTCCATACACAAGTAGAAAGAGTTTAAATGTGTTCGGATAAATCAGGTGAGGCTTTTGCTCTGTTAGGACAGAGCATCCAATATCACCTGGCTGGCCAAGTTTGGGATTTCCATAGCAGGTTTTTTGAGTCTTTTTTCTTTACTCTCTTCAACCCAAAAGACCTGCATGAGGATGGAAAACATACACTTGATTTTCATCAACATCTTGGAATTATTTTTTTTTTAAAGTGCACTCTGAGAACTCACCTAAAGAAAGATCTACTGTCTCGGTTGTGTCCTTGTAGCTGGTCTCCTTCTGTTAGTGTTCGTGGCTCTGCGGTTCTGGCTCCTGCCTTGTTGGCCAAAAGGGTAGGCCACCATTTGGGTTGACCCTCTTCTGACTTGCAGTCCCTGGGACTCCCTCATCTCCCGTGCCATCTGTGTTAGTGTTAGGCCAGGATTTGTTTGCAAGCGCTGGAATAAGCTCTCACGATTCACAGTTCTTTTAGGACAGCTGAACGTCAGTGCCACTCCAGAATCTGACTTCATCTCCCTGGAAAAACCATCTGAAGTTCCATCAAAGCAGCGGCCAATGGCAATCTCTTTGGCAACCCGTGGGTTCTGGTCGGTGACGGTGTATATTCCATAATTGTGTCCAAGTGGATCAACAGGAGCTAACATATTGAATGCATGAGACTCATTGTTCTGAAGAACAGGAGGATGCTTTATCAGATACTCTTGCAGGAGACCATTGATGCCTACACGACGGCAGTTACCTTGTGGGATGATAGAAATTAGTGACTTGTCTACAATACCTTGATCAAAGAGCATCCCGCTGCATTTGAACTCAAGACAAGCAGCAGAGGTGTTAGGATGGTGTAAGTCGCGGGTACTACGAATGTCTCTAATGCCATACAACTGACCTCTTGTCTGAGGATGAGTGCCACCCAAGTTTCTTGACCTTACCATGATTTCTGTAGCTCCATGAATCTTAACTTTGATGTAGCAAGCCCTGAACTCTTGTGGATTTGGCCACCAGGAAAGATAGTCTCCAGTCCAAGATGTGAGGTCACTCTCCTCAAAGGGTACCACATTGTACTCATATTTATCTTTTTCGACACGGAAGAAACGAAAGTGGTTGGCAACAACAAGTGCATTTTCACATGCAATTAAACTCTGATAAGGATAGATTGGTCCGTTCGTTTCATCAAAATTGTTAGGGTTTGGTTTGGCTAGGTTGATTCGGAAAGCTGTTTTCTTAAGTGCTGGATCCTCATGATCGGAGCGCTGGTAATCTAACTTCCCTAAGTATGGCTGAGACACACCAATAATGTTTGGGTTCATTTTTGGCATTGAGGGGGCTGCTTCCAGTTCCTCACCTCCCATTATAGCCGTGACGTAAGCAGTGTATGCGTCAGGCCTCTGAGCATCACAGAAAGCTGGAAGACAAGCACCGTTTGGTCCTGTTATCACACTATCAAAGCGCCCCCAAGCCCTCGGATTTGACGAGTAGCCAGGCTTAGGCTCCAGGTTTATCAAGTTTATTACTACTCCTTCTAGTTGCTCGTTGGGCAGGAACTTGTCGCTCATGTATGCCCTCACTTTGACATAGCACCGGCGATTCTCAGGTACATCGAGATTGAACAACCTACGCTCCCTGATTTCCATATTCCCTATCAGGAAGGTGCGCTCCTCTCGTTTGTTCCTCCCGCTGCCAGCAATAGTAGTTTGTGTGGGTTGAAAATTACTTTCCTCCTCCCAAATGCCTGTATCGGGATTGAGGGACCAGAGTTTCATAGCAGGGATGTGCTCCTGCATTTTTACATGCTCCGTATCAAGTAGAACCTGAACTGCTCCAGCTCCTAGAACCTCCTGGTTTGCTCCATCTCGGAAATCTACTGAAAACATTCCATATGTCCTGAGAGGTAGCATGTCTCCTTCATTGTCTACAAAGTTGAGATCACCAGGAGCGGCAGGAGCCATGGTAATGTTGCGTGGGTCAAGGAACGTGACGCTAGCCTTAACAGTCCCTTCGTAAACTTCCCCTGTGTTTTTATGGAAAGAGTTTGGAGGTATGACCAGTTGACCGATGGGGTCCTCATCTTTCATTTCACCTAGGTAAATGGTATTGCTTTCTGCAGCATTTATATCAACAGGTTCCTGCTTCCTCATCACTTTTACGTTATGATAGACAGAACCTCCTCTCTTGTCGAAGATAAAAACCTTGATTGTGTCAATGAACTTCTGAGAAGGGTCCACAAAGTTTACCACAAGACGTTGTGTATCTGGAGACACCTGAATTGTGAACCCACCTTGATATCCTGTGGTACCTATCCGTTCCTTCCCTATATAAATATGTCCAAAGCGCAGGGGTTCATCATTGTCTGCTGACACCACCCTGCCCCGTACAAGAATTTTGGGCTCCACACAAGTCTGGCAGCCACACTCAATAACAACCTTGATAGGCAGGGTGTAACGGCTACAGTTGATCTGTCTAGCATCCATTTGTTTGACCCCACAGCAGAAGCCAGATCCATCCCTGCAACGCATGTCAAAGTCCAGTGATCCAGGGCATTTGTTGTGTGGACAGCGACCTGCATTGTAAAACTTGGAGTCTGTTCCAGGCTGCTTGCAGTCTAATGGCAATTTGATCAGGTGAGTGTCAGGTGTTGAGTTGCATGCTGGTGTTCCTTTAGCTGTGAAATACAAAATGTGAGATCAGTGTTCTACATTTTCAAAGAATGCAGAATATTTATGTACATTGCAAAAATAATGTTCTTGATTTTCAGTAAAACATTCAATTTACTTGAGAAGAAAAATTAATTTCAGAGAAAATGTTTATTTATTGATTTTATCCCACTGGCTTTTCTTCTTTTTAATAGATTTATGCTTGAAACAAAGAAAATTATATAAAATTCTATATTTATCTTTTTATATTGTTGTGAAGATACTTGGTTCAAAGTAAAAAGGATTTAGTAATATATATTTCATCAGATCACTGTGAACAAATAAAACTGGGTCACTGAACTTGGAAGCCTGAAAAAGAAGTCTGATGACTTGCCAAAGTATTGGTTCTGATTAAAATTTATGATCTCATTGTGTCACCATATTAATGACTGCAGTCATTATTGTCACATTACCACTCTACAGTAAATACTGCTCATTTATTCATAAGAGCATTGTGTTTGCTTTAAAATGACACTTATTGGAGAGAGCAACCATGTAATCTTATTTGAGGTTGATGAAATTTAATTTATGGAAAACTTTTCTCCTGTAGCTGTTGTTTAAATGCAAGAGTGAATACAAAACACATTAATCATCCTCCATTAGGAACCCTGCTGTGACAGGTGTTAGTGTTTCATTCAGCAAAGCACATTTCGTATGCCAAAATGATTAAGAAGCAAAGAGATCCCTCAGACAAAGTCTAGGGCTGATTGCTTTAGCACACGTTTCGGCAGACTATTTCTGACAATCTATATCTTGGATAACAAGCATCATGGGAATTTTCACAATGTGTAATTATGTGTGCAAATGTGGAAATGCATACTTGTCTGAGGATGAAAAAACAGGATTTATTGACAAGCTTGGATTTCACTTTAATATGGAAAGCGGGTAGGATTTAAGGATTTTAGTCTGCCCGCCACAACTGCTGGCCAGTCATTCCTTGTTTAGAAAGTGGTCATTTTTACCAACTTAAACATAATAAAATATTCTACCGCACATGTCACTAGACATTACAGACTTTAATATTTAATTGGAGACCACAATATTTATTGGGGTTATTTTTCTTCTTTAGGGACATTTTGCAAAAATACTATAATGTTCCCTGTTGACTGGTAAAATGGTTTTGCACTTACCGAAAACAGTGAGGACGGCTGAAGTAGACTTTATGCTGCCTGTCAAACTAGTTGCTTTGCAGTGATATTGCCCTGACTGCTCTGGTTTCAGGTCCCGCAATATCAAATCTTCATCATACTTGTACATTGTGCGATTCAGTAAGGTTCCATTGTGGTACCTTTGGATCAAACAAATTAATTTTTATGGAACTTTAAGATTAACAGCATTTGTCAGAAAACCTATAACGAAACTTCATTGCTTTTTACCAGTAATATTTGTCAGGTTTTGGTGATCCTGTTGCTCTACAGCAAAGGGTTGCACGTTGTCCCTCATAACGCACTTTGTCTTCTGGGTGCTTCTCAATATATGGCTTTTCTGTTAGACATAAAATGGAGAAACCAACAATGCAACAGTGCATGAAATTATCAATGTGGAATCATCCATTTCCAAACGTTTCTTCTTTTGTTTACCTGAGGATCGTAAGATGGCCCGTACCCAGAGTTCATCAGTGCTGTTGTTGGAAACAGGGAGAGTAACGGGTGCAAATTTATCTTTTCTTATGACCACTCTGGTCTGTGGGCTGGTGCACAGTCCATCAATCTTGAACTGACCCTTGGCATCAGTGTGGGCGCGGACAACCTTGTCTTGGCTAGCCAGAGCCACTGTGGCGTTTGGCACAGGGACACCTGTAACACTGAAGACCTCCCCATGTAGTGTTTGTCCATCACAGATACAGTAGCTACAGTCCTTACTGGGACGTCCCCCAGGACAGACACGTTTGCATGCCACTGTAAAAATAAAAAGGGTGTTTTGATTTCATTGTAGCAAAAAAAATCCATGGGTTTTCAGATATTGTGTGTTTTGTAATACACAATACCTGGACATGGATTTCCACACTTTTGGACCTCCACAGGTCGTCCTGTACACTGAATCTTAGTAGAAGATCTGTGACATGTCCTACGTCTTGTTCTGCGGCCCTTCCCACAGGTCACTGAGCAAGCACTCCATGAACCCCATTGGCTCCACACAGCTGTTTAATCAAGATTTGGGGGGAAATAAGTGGTTAATTAACAATCATGGTGGCAAGTTTTCAGAAACTGTTAAAAAAAGATGAAAATCCTACAAATGAAAAAAAAAAACAATTAGCTTTAATTGTGTTATTTTACATTTACATTTATTCATTTAGCAGACGCTTTTATCCAAAGCGACTTACAATTGGGGTATACATCAAACGATTCATATTAAAGAGGCAAATAGACACAGGAAGTGCTCGTAATACCAAGTTCCAAGCATTGTTCAAATAAGTACAGGCTAGACAGGGAAAGATTAAAGAAAAGAGAAAAATGATTTATTTATTTTTTTAGGATGAAGTCAGATAGTGACAAAGAGGTGAGTTTTCAGCTGTCGCTTGAAAACTGTCAGGGAATCAGCATTCCAGATAGAGGTTGGAAGATCATTCCACCAACCAGGAATGGTGAATGAAAATGTTCTGGAAAGTGATTTTGTGTCTCTCTGTGATGGCACCACGAGGCGATCACTAGCGGATCTCAGACTTCTGGTGGGAATGTAGATTCGTAATAGTGAGTAGAAGTAGGCGGGTACTGAGCCTGCGGCTGTTCTATATGCAAGCATCAGTGTCTTGAACTTGATGCGAGCCATAACTGGCAGCATTATTATTTTACTATTTAAATATTGTATATGTGTGTGAATGGAAATGTCAGACTGCATTCTGACATCTTTGCCAGTGTGATTACATTGATTTTATGATCAAAGAAAACAAAGCTCTGTACACACAGAAACATGTTTGGGTTTAGCCAGCTAATTGGACACCACATGTGTCATGTAAATGTCAGCAGGATGTGATTGCACTTGAGAACCATGAGTGGAAAATAAGCCTCATTTCTGAGTTTGAGTGTCAAAATGATTTAGATAATTCTGAAATGTGACAAAACAAATATTTGGACACATCTGATATAAAGGGCACACATTTGCATTCGTGAGGTTTGTGCAGTTGAACGAGCCGATTTGTGGATTTATCTTAAGGTAAGATGTAAGCAACTAAACATGACGAGACAATTCAGCAATATTTGCCAGCCATTACGATAAATAATAATAATAATAATAATAATAATAATAAAACATTCAAATGACAGACATTAATTTTCAGGAATGCAAAGTACTACTGGCCTTTTCAAATTTCTTAGATTTTAATGCCATTTACATTATTCGTCACAATGTACATAACATAGCAGTTTTTAGCAGACATGAAATAAGAGTTAATGTATCTCTGTATAGGCTTTCTTTTGTGACTTCACGTGTCTAAGACATTTTTTTAAAAATCTATAAAAATCATTCTCAATCTTACTCTAAAACATCGTACATCTGAAGACTTTTGCTTTCGAGTGCAGTGCATATGAAAGTGATTTATATTATAGGCCTAATAAATATATATAATTTGCTTACTAATTCACATGCATTATTTTTAATGATGCATTATTCATCATTATTTTATATATACTGGTGGTTAAAAGTTTGAAATAATTAAGGCTTTTTATTTATTTATTTATTTGAAAGAAGATTTAATTTATTTGATCAAAAATACAGTAACAATAATATTACAGAAAGAAATATTACACTTAAAATAGTGGTTTTCTATTTAGGATATTTTAAAATGTAATTTATTTCTGTGATCAAAGCTGAGTCAAAGTCTTCAGTTTCCCTTCAGAAATCATTTTAATTCTGCTTAATTTGCTGCCTAATTATTATCAGTTATTATTTTTGACCAATTATTAATAATGGTTTTTATTATTGGTATAATGGTTCTCAGTTAAAGAACAGCATTTATTTGAAATATAAGTACTTTGTATAAATATCTTTATTGTCACAATTTAATGCAACCTTGTTGAAGAAAAACATTAATTTATATTTTTTAATCTTACCCATGACTCAATGGTATCACATTTTCCACAAAAATATTGGGCAGCACAACTGTTTTCAACAATGATAATAATCAGAAATGTTTCTTGAGCAAATCAGCATATTAGAATAATTTCTGAAGGATCATGTGACACTGAAGACTGGAGTAATGATGCTGAAAATTCAGCTTTGATCACAGCAATCAATTATATTTTACTATATATTCGCATAGAAGACAGCTATTTTAAATTGTAACATTATATATTTCACAGTATGCTGTTTACTGTATTTTTCATCATCAAAATAATTTGTATACTCTTTTCCACAATTGGAGCTCTATTCCTTAATATGATAGATGTCAAGCTCCTGCAAAAGGGCAAATACTGTATATCACCAATAGAAAGGCACCATAAAAACAGTCCACATTCTGCACTATTCAACTAGACGATACCAGAGCATTGTGTCATATGGACTGATAATATAGGTATTTAATTTTAGTGATATTAAACTGTCCCTCGTAAAAATTCTTAAAAATTATTTACTATTTGCCATATACACCAGGAAAGACAAATTATAATGCAAAAAGAATGCCAGTCATTTATGGTGTGTTGCGGACCCGGTTTGGTGGGCTGCTCTGTGCCAAAAAGTCCAGGGCCACTTTTTGGCCCCAGTCCGCCCCTGTTTAAATGTACTACATAACGGCTATGACACTGCCCTTTTCTCAACTCAATTCAACACGTCATTACATCAGGGAGGGAACTTCACGCGATTGCTTCGAAATTTGGCAGGTCTTAAAATCGTGTGTATATTGTTACAAAAGTTATATTTTAAATAAATGCTCGTGGCCTAATGGATAGAGAGTCAGACTCGTAACCCAAAGGTCATGGGTTTGAGTCTCAGGTCCGGCAGGGATTGTCAGTGGGGGGAGTTAATTACCAGCGCTCTCTTCACCCTTAATACCACGACTGAGGTGAGACCCTTGAGCAAGGCACCGAACCCCCAACTGCTCCCCGGGCGCCACAGCATTGGCTGCCCACTGCTCTGGGTGTGTGTGTGTTCGCTACTCACTGGTGCATGTGTGCACTTGTTAAATGCAGAGCACAAATTCCAAGTATGGGACACCATACCTGGCCACATGTCACGTCCTTTCCTTATTTAACATTTTTATTCATCAAAGAATCCTGAAAAAAGTATCACAGGTTTTCAACATTGCTAATAAATCAGCATTGCATAAAATGCATTAAGTAAATAAAGTAAATTAATAAAGTATATTAAAACTGATCAAATAAATGCAGGCTTGATGACTATAAGTGACTTCTTACAAAAATATAATATAATAACGTATCCAATCTTTTGACCTATATTTTTTTTCTCTCATACTGCCCCTTTTTTACATTTGAGCCCCTGCCCCTGAGGAACTCTCTGCACGTCCCTGATTTTCAGATAAACTGACTCGTATTGTGTGTGTGGACATACGATCTTCCGACTATCAGAATTCGCACTGTGTACACTAAACCACCTTAACACTATCTAGGCCAGATTTGGAGATCAGCTAAACTAGATTAACCATCTTTGGTTGATATAAGTGGTTTTTAGGAGAGGCGCTAGTGAATCCTGCCAATGAAGGCTAAGAAATGTATATTATATAAATGTAAATACTGTCTCCAAATTCATATTTTTTCTTTATTTACCTTCACATGGTGGGGTTGAACACTCTCTCCGTTCTATGTGAGGTCCCACGCAGACAGGCGAAAGAAGCAGTGGAAGAGGTTGCGTGCTCATGCATTTCCTCTGACGGACTTGGATGCCAACATCGTTACAGGCGGTGGCAGAGCAAGCCGTCCATTCACTCCAG
Organism: Spinibarbus caldwelli; assembly: GCA_039654775.1. Taxonomy (NCBI): domain Eukaryota; kingdom Metazoa; phylum Chordata; class Actinopteri; order Cypriniformes; family Cyprinidae; genus Spinibarbus; species Spinibarbus caldwelli. Next base: position 17,394,231 of record CM077230.1, on the reverse strand, counting down.
TCGGTCCAGTACGAATGGACTTAAGAAACAAAACAAAGAAGACTCTTGCACACTCATATGTTAAAATGCATATGCCTCCATATGGAATACATTTCTGTACTTTGATGGATTGTCTCTTGACTAATTGTACCTGGTGGACACTGGAATCGCACATGGTAGTTAGAACAGCTGCGACCAAATGGCTGCTCCTTATTGATACACCAGAAGCCCTTCTCCAGACTGGAATGGACCACCTCCCCCGTATCCGCAGCTGCAACCCAGTCCGTGGTACGGGCCTCGATGGCTACAGGTCGTGAGCAGACCCTTTCTCGGTAGTAGAAGCGGATGGCTTCTAACCTCTCGTAGTCACCGTTTCCTCCCGGATGGTCAATATTGAACCAGGATGTCCACTCAGTTACGCCTGGGTTGCACAAAACAAAGATCAGAGTAAGATGTTTTACAAGAACAGAATGCTCTTGCTAGTGACCCAAAGATGAAGAACAAGAGTTTCCAGATTACGTCAAAATTTCTGCCCATTTTGCTGGGTTTACTCCAAAATATTACTCCAGCTTTTTGCATCACATTAACAGAATACAATCCGTGTCCCACAAAAGTGCTTGTTGCTTTATGTTGAGCAATCCCACTGGAGGTATGAATAGAATGACATTATTTAAGGCAAAGAGAGCTGTCTACATTGTCTAAGAGATAACTTATTCTCTTGCTCTAATTAAGAACATGTGTAAACTCATTTACACATCCATGAGTCAATGTCTTATTGTTTCTGCATTGCAGTGGCTATATGTCTTCATCATTAAAGCTCGCATTTAATGAAGACAGATGACTCCAGAAATCATTACATCACACTTTTTAGCAACACAGAGATCCACAATGCGGTTTGGATCAAGCAGGACACCACAAATTAGTTGATTGCATAAAGACAGCATGTTAAAATATCCATAACTACCTGTGGTCTGTGGCTCCACGAGGCTGTTGTAAGCCAGCTTTCTGTTCCTGTCTGTTTTGTTTAACCTCCGAAGATGTGAGCTGTCCCAGATGGGTCCTGTGGGAACGCAAACTTTATTACAGTGCACTCAAGAAAGGTGCTACCGATGAAACGTTGGCTGCAACTAAATCTTGAAGAAATACTGACCTCCTCAGGGACTAATTAAATTTGGTCTTAAAAAGTTGGACATGAAATTTGTTTGATCTATTACAGTGCAGTATAATTTGCTATGTAATAGATCAGAACAACTTATTCCTTGCACGTTCCTTAGGTTGCAGACACGTCTGTGAATGTGATCGGAAAATCCTGCATGGCTTTGCAGTAAATGGAATGTGTGCAAAAGACATTCAATATTTAAGTACTGACTTTTTTGTGCATTGGTGCCACCTGAGTCCAAGTGGCCTACTTTTATCGGCTCAGCATCCATTGGCGTCGACGGCCCTTCTGAACCATGTCCAACCAGTTTTGAGTTAGCACCTGATATCTGATCTCATGATTGGCCTGAGGAGGACACATTTGATCCATTTCTTCACTGTATCTGTTTCCGTTCCGTCTGGTCACATCAGGAGATGCTGCACACATATGGAAGTGGAGCTTGCACGATGGCCTGATCCCCTACATCAATTCTCAAACTAATCTGGAGACACTTACTAGCCAGGGCCCCAAAGGAGAAGATAGAGTAATGGGAACAAACACATGGCGTCTCATGCTTTCTAGATGAGACATTACCAGAAGATGCACTCCCACATCCCAGACGGAGGACAGCGGGCCTCCGGTGCTTCGTGCGAACTGTCCTGCCTGCATAAGGCGAATCCCTGAACCACTTTCCAGAACTTGCTTATAGTGTGCTGTGATAAGGAAATCACAGACCAAGGGATTCATTCACCTATGTCATTCATTTTTTTCCAAAGGTGATGTGTCCCACAGATGTAGCCAAGTCTAACATCCTCAAGTAGGAACAGCACAGTGTCTTGACAGTGAATTGTTACTGGCACTACTCGACACTCACACACTGAAGCGCTTATCTGCAGCAGACGTGTCAGTCACCGTAGAAGCTCTGCAGGACATACTCCAAGCCACCATTACTGTTATTATATCCCTCTCCTATACTGTATTGATTTACCTTGCAGGTTCACCCGAAAGAGTGTCATTCCCAAAGTATAGATCGCAGAATTTGAGATGTCATTATTCCAGTTATTCACTTATCTTGAGTAGCCTGCTGATTTTGGAAGCACTTTTCTAAAAAGCATACTTAGTTCTTGGTGACTGTGTGTCAGTACGCTTTTCCTGGTCATGAAATTGTCCCATTTCCCCCTTTCGATAAAAAATAAAGCCTTTAGATGTCAATTTATACCTGAAGATCCTGAAGTGTAGACCTTTACATTTTACTTGCAATTCATCACTGTTGTGCCAAGAATAAAGCCAGAAAGACTATGGAACAACACAAACGCAGACTCAAATTTTTATTTAGTCTTTTTTGACTTTTTAAAAAAAAAAAAAAAAAAATTAAAGATTTTGTAGAAGTTTTAACTGGAAAGTTAGACAAAATTAATGATTAAAGTAAGGCGCGTGGCGCCATTATAGATATTTACACAACCTCCGTACTCAAGTGGGCGATACTTTAGTTTACTTTAGTTGTTAGCGACATATACTTATTATTCAGGTAGATAGCTAGATTCATACCAAGGAGAATAACTATAACAATATCCATAACTAATTTGTTCTAATTCAATGAGAATAGGGAAATCCATACCACAGCTATAAAGACAACAACACAGAGAACAATATAAATGGAATCACTTTCAGAACAGTTTGTTCCAGATGATGAAACATAAAATCATTGACAGCCAATCAGAATCCACCCAACTTTTAAAAGTTATAGATGTTTTTCCTAAACGCGGATGTCACGCCTGGCTCTTAACTGGAAGGATGTTTGCATTTCTGGTCTCCAGTGTTTCTAGTCAAATTAGTTTATATTCCGAGGTGATAATCTAATGTTAAACCTATTAAAATGTTTTTTAAAAAAGCACATGGCTCCATAGCGCTATGACTTTACAGTGTCGCAATGACCGTCATTTGTCAGTGATTCACTCCTCAAAGTTTAATGAGTGTGTAGATGACACAAAGCTGCCGATGTTACCTACATTAAAAACAGATGGGCACTATTTGAATGGGTTCCTATGGAGACCAGAACAGAAGAGCATCCAATCGGAAGTTAGAATTCTTAATGTTTATGTCTATAGAATTTAAAGAGGCACAATATAACTGCAGTGTGCACTTAATAATAAACAGAACATTATCGTCCATTGGTGTGGATGTTAATATAGTTATCATTCTTGGTGACAAGCATAACCTATGGCTTAAACCCAAAGTTTTCTAAAATCTTGAACAATAAACCTTTATAAAACCTACTAAGGCCACCAATATAATTCGCAATAACCACATCACATACTTTAGTCTGCTTTATTCCAAGATAGAAGAACAGTGTGTCCATGACCTCAGTGGAACCTTGTAATATCTGCACCCAGTAACAGGGAATTATTAGGATCAGGTGTTTAAAAAGCATTTACTTTGAAGTGGAAACTATAAGTTAACAACATCTAAAAATATACACCTATCTATATATCAGTGTCCTCCCAACATAGAATGACACCCTGCCCTCTCATAACAAACCCCTCGTGCCAAGTTTATTTTGGGAGATGGCTCTCAAACAAAAGGGTAATTTAAACTTGGTACAGCAATTCTGTGATTATTTTGTACCTATCTTATTGCCAGGGGTTTTACCCCACAGTATAAAGTGCAGTATCATTACCCTTTTAGGACTTCTCGCATCACCTCATAAAGTCTGCACAGTGTCCAATAGCCATACTCAAACAATTAATCCATTCACGCAAACAGTCTGTGGCCTTTTAATAAGACATTCCCCCTTTTTAATGTGCATTTTGAGCATTGCTACCCAAGCCAGAAGCTAATCAAAATACATGTGACGGTTGAGTTTTAATAAAAGAGCTACGTCAAAGCTGCAGCGGAGTGGTTAGTGCACATTCTTCTTATACGGGAATCATTTTTCGGTCTCTGCTGTCTGTAAATAAAAGCCTTCAAAAAGGTTAGACACAAAAACATGCCAAAATTTAGCTGGCATTCACCTTTCTGAAAGTTTTTCCCATGTTTATCCGAAAAGGAAAGGTAAATCATTTTGGCATGTTATGTAATCCCTTTGACAAAGCGCTATAGTGCTAACTCACATACTCGTATGTATTAGGCCAAGTGCGAAAACACTGTGATGGCTTCATTACAGTATACAAAGTTGGTAACAAGTAGGGATTTGTTTGAAATCAGAGGCATTTGATTTAAGAAGGCAGTGTGCCCGGGCAGTGGTCTTGAAATTGCATTCCACATCCCATCGTGTTTTAATGAATGCAAATGAGAACTCCAAAGTGGTTTTGTCTGTGTGTTTATCCTGCATCGGCAAACATGTGGAAGTAGTTTTGTGCATCTGGTACATGTCCTGGATGAGGTGTGCTCGAATGGAAGATGGTGAGCTCTGTCTGATTGGGTTGAGAAGAAGATTAGGAGACAACGACTGTTCCATAGACTCTGAAGTGGGATGCATCTGTGCTCCATTATTCTAAACTGAACTGCTTCATTGTCACTGCATAATAATGAAACCCCAGCCAGATTTGTTTGTGTTTAAAATGATCTGGATTGGTTTTCCTTGTCTTTGAACCATTTCATCCAGAAAGTTGATCTTAAGCGTCGGTTTTTACATAGAATACACCCTAGAGAATAGTAGTTTTGGAATTAAAAAGACACTAATTAGTCTTTTTTTAAAAACTTGTTTTCTGTTAATAGAATTCCTAAAAATTCTTAAAACAATATACAACTAGATCAAATATTGTTAATAATTAAATCTTGTGTTTAAAAGAATCTTGAATATTTTTTTATAGATTGTTTACACCACAAAATAAACTAGTATTAAAGACACCTTTGAAAACAAGTCTTAGCCTACATGTGTTGCTTCTAGAGTAAACATATTTTTATATATTTTAACTAATTAACTTTTTCCTGCTGTGACTTTACCTCTATAAGGGGTGTAAAGTGGAGTAAAATCACGGTAACCAAGAATCGAGTACTACATTTGATAAATATAAAATAGCGGCGACAGCAAACAGACAAAGGACACTAATGGGCAATAAATAGGTACATTTATTATTATTTATTATTGTATAAACAACTATTTCCCCGAAATCAGCGCGTCCAATCAGAATTTAGTCAGTGAGGTTCGTTTTGTAGTATACAGGTAGCAGTCACTCACGGAAAAGAGCGAAATTGTGAAGTGTACCCTCTCGCACATTATCTTTGAACCTTCTTTCCACCCTCTTTTTCACTTCAAAGCAACAGAGATCGATGTACCGGGCAGCTGAACTTCAGAGCAAAGTGAAACATCTGGAGAATAAATCGTTTGAATGGAGCAGATTAGAGAGTGGCAATATTTACTTTGGAGCGTTGAAAATGGCTTCGCCGTGCCCTGGATGAAGCTGGCACGGACGCACGGGCTTGCAGCTCATTACCGGATGACTGTGCGACATCTGGTTATTTAAAACCGAATTTTAGTCCTAGAGGTTTTTAAAAGGCTTGACTTAGAGCTCAGCAATGTCAGGCGCTATTTTCCGTGCCGGCTGTCTATGCGTGTTGGGAAACAGGTAATAAATTCCGTGGAGAGGTTGAGGTGGACCGGAGACGAGATGGAGTGACAGTGAATGGAATAGAGGCGGATGAAACAGTGCTGCTCCAAATTTCAGTCTGAGTTGGTGGGCAGTTTCCCAGTATTCATGACAGTCAGTCATTCAAATAATGAATTCCTCAACAGTCATAGGCTACTTTACTTTTCCAGTACGAAGACTTTTGGGAGGAATCAGAAATAGTTTGCATTAAGTTTAAAATAATGGTGCTTTGTGACACACTCATATTTGGAATAAGACTTTTGAAAGGAAATTTCATAAATTACAATATTTCCACTTCTGTTTTCATGTCCAACCACTGTAGTGCAGTTGTTTACTGCAATAAATAACAGCTGGAGCAGATGGCAGTTAGTTAAAATTCACATTCATCACCTTCATCTTTTTGAATTTACATAGCCTAATTAGTAAATACTTTACTTTCAAAGTGTCCATTAATAGCAGTGAGGCAAACAGAAGCAGTTCTGTACGCAAAAACTGTGATTTACTAAACATCACTCCAGCCATGTAAGTTGATAAAGCTCTCACAAACAAACAAGCTCTCACTGTTTTTTTCCCCCTAAGTCTTGCATGCTGACAGCTGTACCAAACTGTTACATAATGAATAACGTCCTTACATGTTCTAATTAAGACAATTATGAGATTATTTAAATTACATTACCTTGTGCCAGAGACACAACAAAGACGGCAGACAGCACCAACGTCACGACTGTGAAGTCCCTCATAGTGCCACAGCCACTGATGGGCAGCTGCTGGTAACAAAAAATAAATTAAAGACACACCAAAAAAAGTTTGTCAAGTTCTTGCGTGGCTTGACCAATGAATTTGTTTCCCCCCGTCCTTCAAAATCAAGTCTGATAGTTTCGTGAACTTCCCAGAGTTTTAAAAGACAGGATGGAGTGGAGAGTGGTCCAGACCAGCCCCCTCCTGCTCGCCATTGGCTATTGCGCTAACATCTGTGTTCTTATATCATTCCAACAGACAAAAAAAGAGCACACAGATGTAGAAGAAAGGTGAATGTTGCATCAGAAAAATGTTATGTTTGTGTTTTTAATCAAGATATTCTGGATTACTGGGTGTTTGAGCAGGACATTGCGTGTTTTATTATGTTCTGGCCGGTTATTTAATTTCAGCCACAAATGAAGATGTTAATGTGATGACAGCAGATGAATTAAAAATCTGTTTATTTCACAATGGATTTTTCTTATTTTACTCACATGCAACTATGTCGAGCATTGCAGGAATGTTCATCTAACATTCAGTGGTGACTCAACACAGTAAAATGACTGTAATGTGACACACCTGTTGCATACAAAGGGAGTTGTAAACAGGTTTAAAATTTATAACCGTCACAGAAACTGATCCATAATAACTATTTCACATTGCTTGAATGTGAAGTGTGTCATTTTTTTCTTTAAAGGAATAGTTTATCCAAAAATGAAAATTTACCTTCTGGCCATCCAAGATATAGATGAGTTTATTTCATCGGAACAGATTTGGGGAAATTTAGCATTACATCACTTGCTCACCAATGGATCCTCTGCTATGAATGGGTGCCATCAGAAAGAATGTCATCTCAATAATCCACAAGTAAGCCACACCAATCCAGTCCATCAATTAACTTCTTGTGAAACAAAAAGCTGCATGTTTATAATAAAAAAAAAGTCCTTATTATATTGCTTTTTCAGTGACAGTTTGTCTCGTATGAATCAGGAGAGAAATATGCACAGATCAAGCACTATTTATGAGAAAAAAACAGTTCTAAACAAATATGTTGGTGATGTGAGAGGACAACAGGGGATGGACTTTTTTGCTGGAGGAAGCGTTATTATGGATTATGGATATTTTGGCCAGAAACAATAATTTGAATTTAAAACTCGTTGATGAATTTGTTTCTTACAAACTCACAGCTTTTTGCTTCAGAAGACATTAACCGATGGACTAGAGTCGTGCAGATTACATGTGGATTATTGTGATGTTTTTATCAGCTGTTTGGACTCTCATTCTGACAGCACCCATTCACTGCAGAGGATCCACTGGTGAGCAAGTGATGTAATGCTAAATTTCTTTTTCCAACAAATCCCATTTTAATGTCATTTTCAACCGTTTGATGAAGTAGTGAAATATAGGTTTGAAACCAGAGTGCCACACTAAAAGCTTATTGTTACAGTTCAAACTTTGAAGTCTAACTCATGGTTCATGAGCAAACATAATTGTGTTTAATCATTTGTAAATATTCCCATGCATGCAACATGTACAGTCCTGTTCCACTGTCTAGGATCATGCATGACCAGCACATCCATGACGGGAGATGCGTTCACTTGCCAATCCATGGTGTCGTCAAATATTTCAAGTCATTTTTGCACAGCTGTTTTGAAAGCTTTGAGAAGCACTGCAAATATTTCACTAAATGGGTCTGACAAAAAAATCAGGATCAGAAGTCAGAAAGATCGTAGATTACAGGGAATTGTTGTATCAAAACAGAATAAACAGCCAAATTTGCAAAGAAAAGCACAGACCAAAATATTTCCCCCAATTCATTCGCAGTCTAAACAGATTTTCATATTTTCCTTTGTCACCATATTGAGTGCATATGGCTTCTTTTGCCGGTTACCTTTGTGGAGCTCTCTATGCGTGTTTAAAGACAATAAACATACTTTTTGGCCTTCAGTGGGGTGGACAGAAATATAAAATGTTTATTAGCAGAATATGATCTCTGGATGAGTTCATGTCCACCTTTTGATGAATATATCAGAGTTTACACAATGTCCTAAAATGGCCTATAATGCATTAGCAACGAATCATTACGCTGCTTCGGTATTCCTGTCCACATACTGTAACTGTTGTTGCTTTAGACAGAAAAATTCCTTTATATCACCCACGCCTTTTCCTGACTTTTGAATAAATCTCTGGGAAGAAATAATATACTGTATGGTCTAAAGAATATCGTAGCTACCTCTTGTTCCCAAATATTGGCTAATGGAGCACATTTTCCAAGGTTTGGCTAAATAATAACATCCGTGGGTTTTCAACATCCAACGTTTCTTTAAACACCGAACTTTGACATCTAAATGAATAAACTCGGTTTTTACATAGATAATTTATTCATTCAACCTAAAAGAACTAAGAAAACACATGTACATTGAGCAATGTATTGTAAAAACAAAATGATTTACACACGTTTGTCATCCTGGGATAATTATTATACTATACAACCTTTCCAATAAAGTACAGAGAAATAAATTTGTAATTGGAGTAAAATTCCAGCAGAAATGCGTTGGATTTGTAGGTGTCGTGCACATTAGACTGGAGGCACTATCAGGGTAATGCACTTTGAATATATCTAACATTAAAAAGACTTATGTATTAAACAAAACTGTATATTGGCGATTTTGGGAACTCAACAGTTAGACATACTGTAAATGACAAAAATTTGCGAAATGTTAAATTCTAAACCCATCTCTTAGGATTAATTGCTTGTTTCTGCCACAAGATTAAAAAAATTAAAAAGGCAATTACGACTTTTTTTCTTGTAATTCTGAGGGAAAAAAAGTGAGAATTGCGAGATATAAAAACAGAATTATGAGTTTATAACTCGTAATTGTGAGAAATAAACTCACGATTCTCAGAAAAGTCACAATTAACAATTGCAAGAAGGAAGTCAGAATTGTGAGATAAAAAGTCGCAAAATTATAATTTAGTATTTTTAAATTGCGTAGCAAAAACAAAAAACTCAGAATTCTTAGAAAAAGAGTCAGAATTGCGTGATGTAAACTCTAAAGTGTGAGAATTTTATTTTATTTTTTTTCTCAGAATTGCGAGTTTATACAGCCGGATTGTGAGATATATACTGAGAATTTCAAGACAAAAGTCACAAATGTGAGATTCATTAGCAATTACCTTTTGAATTTTTTCATTCCGTAACAGAAACAAGCTTCCACAGAACAGAAACCCTTAACTATCCAAAGTATCTAGTCATATTTGTCAGTAAATGAATGCCACAGAACAATCTATATAATACAAAAGGGGAAAACATATTTCTTATTCAAAATACAAGTCTGTATAAATGGCTACAGTTCTATAACACATTCCGTGCCAGGGAATTCTGGCAGATTAAGTTCATATTTTTTCTGAATGTCATAGGGCAGGAATCGTCCAGCCAGAAAGTGCTTTCCCGAGAAACCCGTTGCGCACTTTTTGGGAGCTGTCAGAGAAATAAGAACTTCTGGATTTATCCCATCTTTGGCTGGTTCGTCAATATCCCAACCTTCAGGAAAGAGAGATAGAAAGAGTGAATCTTTTCTCACTATCACAAGCCACTGGTTATTAACTGAAATATAGCAATGTTTCTATATTCTTCCAGATAAGATGTGGAAAACTGGCTTGTAGAGATCATTCATCACACTACTGTCACGTGGAAAGAGGTAAAAATTACAGTGTGCCAGCCATCAGATGCAATTTTCAAATATGGTCTCCCGATGACATAAAGGCTGTGAGTTTTCTTTAGTTTGATAATTTGTCTGTTTTGCAAACACTTCAGATCCAGTGCAACACATTGCACATTAAGGTCTCTGGTCAGCTCATTTATCAGAAAAATTGGCTGCATAAATCAGATTTCATCAGTTGAAACTCCTTGGAGGTGTTAGTAACCCATTTTTCAATATGCCGACTATTTGCATGCTTACAAAAATGTATCAACACTCTTTTACTTTTTAAAGTTTATCTAGTATTCGGTTTAACTTATTCTACGTAATTAAAGAGGTAGCTAGCTATTAAACGTGTCAGTAATCCATTTCTCAAAAATATGATGACTATTTTGCACACTTAAAAAATGTATCAACGATCTTTTATTTTTCCAAGTTTTTCTAGTATTTCTTTTGACCTATTCTACGTAATTAAATAGCTAGTAGCTATTAGTCTTGCACTTCTCAATTTGACGACTATTTAGCATACAAAAAATGTATCAAAAATCTTTTGTTTTTTAACGTTTATAGCATTCAGTTTGACTTATTCTACTTAAGTAGCTAGTAGCTGTTAGCCTTGAACATGTTAGTGATCAATTTCTCCATAAAATTTTGACTATTTTACATACCTGTACAAATGTATCAAATTTTATCTAGTATGAAATTTACCATCTAGTATTTATTATCTAGACCAAACTAAATAACAAAATAATGAAACATGTTTTCCGAACACTCAAACAACAAAATTTAACGTTTTGTAGAATGCTTATATGTAGCTGTCTGACTTTACAGTGCATATGCTTAGCTGTGAAGAATTACACAAATGATGTTCAGTGTGTAAAAACAGGCACTTCAGATTTGTTTCGGTGAGTGCGTCGAAGAATGCTAAAGCTAATGCTTTTATGTCTTGATAAGCTGAGTCTGCTAAAAATAACCAAAACCTTCCTCTGAACAGATTGAGACCTTTTTCATGAAACATGTTTTCTTTTTCTAGCAAGTAGCTACTGTATTTACTGAATGTAACTACTTTTTTCATTGTGGTACTGCGCATTAAAGAATGCCACGCGCAAAATCCCTCTAAAACATCAGGTTGTGTGTTTAATGAGCAAATACCTGAGGGCACGTCCACACTAACGATGGGTATTTTGACCTGTTTGAGAGTGACCAGCATCCCAGCATAGGGCTCTTTAACCTCCTTGTGGTCGGTTTCTGGTCCCAGGATGGCATCAATCACCAGATTGTAGGCATCATTTAACAGCTGGACCTGGTCGTGGGGTCAGGCAGGATTCGATCAGGATTGACAGATGTCCAGAAGAGTGAACATCATATTGACATCTGTCTGCCGATGGGCTGAGCTTCATTATTCAAGATTGACACCTACCTCTGTCGGGAGATAGGACAGGAAAGGGATGTCCATTTTCTCGCACTGAATGGTGAAGTCTTGGTGCAAACTCTGAGGAGAACGCTTGGGATAGAAAATGGTGGGCTCATATTCCTACATTAAAGAGAGATGAGGTAGATGATGAACACATTTTTTTTAATGTCCTTTAGTTGTGAAAAACAGATATGAAAATGAGTTGCCATACATGAACCAGACAGTTCATGCTTAGTGTCCATAAGTAATATTTTGTCCCCCTGTGGATATAGCTACAGGGGGATTTTTGAGTTCATAAATCACAAAACATAATTACCTCATATTTTAATTTCAGAAGAACAGTAGAAGTGATTAATGTGGACTAAAATTTATGGTTTTGTACACCTCATTTGCTTGGGATACAGGATAAAGTCCATACAGTCTGGATAAGTTGCCGGGTAAGTTCATTACAATCCTGCAGTTAAACTTAATGTATTTCTTACATAACATTGGTACGGACACAAGAATCCATGCAGATGTACGGCGGGAATGTATAAAACAGCTGTCATCATGTGATGACCCTCTATTGTTCGTTTTTTTTTCCCTCCAAGTTTTTTTATTCGTTCCAAGAATCTCATATTGTAAACTGGCCAAATCTGGACTGGCCAAACTTCACTCCATCAGAATGAAAAGAAGGATAACTTTAACAGAGTGTACGTTTATTAGACGAATACTGATGCTCTATAAATCTAGCATCACAGAAGTGCATGATGGATAATTTTTTCTTATTGTTTTCTTTTTTCACTGCTTAAATCAGGAATTGGAAATGTTGTAAGCTGAATTTGAATGCCAAATGATGTGTTGGAGTATATTCCCTAAGCGCTAGGCACAATTGTATATAACATCTAACATTTTGTCCCTTAGCCGACAAACAAATAGCCCTTTCCCCCAAAGAATAAAAAAATTAAGGTAATTGTGACTTTTTATGAAGCAATTTGAACATTTTTCGGACATATAAACTCAAAATTGTAATATAAACTTAGAATTGCAAAGAAAAGTCTCCATTGTGAGATATAAACCTGCAATTGCAAGGGAAAAAAATAAACTCAGAATTCAGAGAAAAAAGTCAGAATTGTGAGATATAATTTCAGAATTTTGAGAGGTAAACTCGGAATTGTGAGAAAAATTCTGAATTCTGAGTTTATATCTCACAATACCATGTTTGTTTCTAATAAAAAAATAAAAAGGAAATTGCAACTTTTTATCTCGCAATTCATTCCGTAGCGGAAATAGGCTTCCATACAGATGAGATGCAATGTTTCTTTCAATAAAGATAAACTTAACGTCAACATAAAAAGCATTCGCACACCCATTTTACTTTTGTACTGTGTTGTATTTCTGGCTGAAACAGTATATTCGACAGTAAACATTAAGGGCAGGGCTTGATTTTATTTATAAAATTATATTTTGAAAAGTGGTTTCTAAATGACAGGAGGGGAGGGGCTGAAAACTAAGAGGACTTGATGATGTCATCAGAATAAAAACTTGTTTCAGACGCCAAGCAAGCTCTTATGTTTTGATGAACAATTACAAACTAAAGTAAAAATCTATACCACTGGCCCGAGCACTGAGCCCTGAATAAGCAATGAATCGTACACAATAATACCAGGAAAGTGCATTAAGAAAGTAAATAGGCTCAATTATGATTTCATGTTGACTTTAAACAACAATACAGCACCCCATTGGTATCCATTCTTTCTCTGTGCCCTTCGGCACAGTGCTCTATACTTACAAACATGCGCAGATGGCGGGCACACACCAGACCAATGGAGCCATTCTGCTCAGGACCACAAACAACCAGCAGGGTGGGCTGCTTTTTACTCAGGGAGCTCAAAGGAAAAGCCTGGAAAGAGACAGAGGGAGAGAGAGACAGTTCAACAGGGAGGGAGACATCTCAATTCAGTCATATCTGCATTTGCAGAGGTAATGTTCATCAGAATAACCCAGCAACAGTTGCAACAATAGTAAAGAGCCGTGGAGACATTGCCACAGGATGCAGCCTTAAAATAACACACTTTCTGACAGGTTTCTAAACTGGACCAGTGCTGTTCAGATTTTCCGAAGCGTGTACACACTCACAAAACTAAGTTTTTAAAGTTGAGGCGTGTAATTGCTGTTACTAAACAAAACTGAATTGTTCTCAAATAGGTTTCCATCTGCTATTGGTCAGCCAAAAAGAAATAGCCACGCCCCAAATGCACACCATTGGTTGAGCTGTTGCTATGCCTGGCTGGTTTTGAAATATAAACAAACAACAATGTTTTGATAGAACCACAGAGCAAGTGTTTACTCTCTCGTGAATGTCTTATAGTCATCTATGTATATGCTGGAATTGAAGATTGAAGTATTTTATATTTTAAAATCTTTGCAGTCAAGTTGGAAAGATATTTGTTACTCATACACCTGATGAGTCTCTTGCCATAAAGATGACGTTATGAACAGACAAATGAAGTAAAAACAACAGTTAAGGTAATGTGCATGTTATATTCATCTCCAATTAACCGCCGCTGAAATATGGACCGCGGCACAAGCGTGGGCGTAATTGCAGACTTCCGAGAAAGAGAGGAAGCCAGACGCTAATGAAGCTAATGGCACTTTGGAGAGAATTTATCAGCTGACATGGATGTTCCATTAGCGAGCTGATGAAGTTTAGATTACATTATCATCGCTGGTTGTCTTAGTCACATCGCCGGGTGAACAAGAGTTGAATGCGTGTCTGAGTGTGGAAAATTAACATCTGTCTCCATCTGTTGTCATTTTAAGGGGAATCCGAGTAGGAAATTTTCCTGTTGGCCAAAAGTGAGCTTGTCAATGAAGTTGATTATAATGGGCAGTGTTTAGGAGTAACTAACTAAAGGTAGCAAAGCAGTTAACTACATTTTCAGATGCGCGACTGTAGCTAAGCTGTTTTTCAAAACGGTTAAAATTGGATTTTGAAAAGTGGCTTCTATGTGACTGGAGGGGAGGGGCTTAAAAACTAAGAGGGCTTGATGATGTCATCAGAAATAAAACTTGTTTCAGGGGCAGAGCAAGCTTTTATGTTTTGATGAACAAAGCCCAACTCTTGAATGGACAAATATACACAAATTTACTTCAAAATGCCTGTCTTTGTGAGTATCCTTGTAAACAGTCAGTTACTAGTAAAAAGACTAAACGTTTAAAAAGTAAATTTTTTTATTTCCTTTGAATAACGTGCAATGAATCATACACAGGAAAGTGTATTAAGAAAGTAAATAGGCTCAATTAAGATTTTATGTTGACTTTACAAAGTGCAACGTAAACGATTATCTGATTTGCGCAACCCTAAACAGAATCCTTTTGTATTTTTTACAAAAAGTATTGTAACAAAATTTTCTGTCAAATGTTTTTCTTGGTCACTTAAGTTACTTCTGCAACACTGCTAATAGTTGCACTGTAGTTTTATTGTAGCTATTGTAGCTACAGAGAAACAAACTCTCAATACGTGTGTCTCAGTACGCTCCCTGGTAGTATACTGCGCAGGAAACTCTTTTTAGAGCTGTCCCATTGTCAAAATCAAGTGCACTATAACATTCACTACCAAAAAGTTCCCAGGATGCACCATAGAACCAGTTAACATAATCTGCTAATGATAATAATAAACAAAACAAATGACTTCAGAAAGATACCACTCATGGTGTTATTTGGATGTATTCTTGATAAACACCAGTTGCTGGTTGGGTTATTAGTTTCTCAAAATTTCATGGATTGAGGCCCATGCTAGTGCTCAAAATCATGTTCACGGTAAATGGTATGTCCAGAATAATTACTAAAAGTTCAACCTTGTGATACTGACAATCAATTCACATGAAGCTGTATGAAATAACATCCATTCCCTTTCTCTGTGTTCTGTCCATTTGTTCTTCTCTGGAAAATGACATGGAATGGAGTGTTCCTGAGAGCCGTAGCCAGTGGATGCATTGTTCATTTCTTTTACAGGTCTGCTGCAGCTGTGCTGGAATCCTCCGTTGTGTCAACTCCTGCCAGGACTCTGGAGACCGCCGCTCTGATCTGCTCCTCTTCAGAGCCACTGAACCCCTAGATTTTTCTTCCATGCTTCCAGCAAATGAGCTCTCTAGAGAGGGTTTTGACTAATTGCTCTTGCACTTTTTATCCTCATCCTGACACACATTAACACCAGAGCTGTGTTTAATTTAGAACTTAATTGAGAATGCTTTTTAAATTCAAATTAAACAGAGGAATTCGCAAACAGGATGCAGAATGTGAATTTAAGGCAGTGGAATCAAAGAACAAAGAAATGTCTTAAATGATAAGAGAACAAAACAAGAATCAACTAAATTATATTTACCAACACACAACATGTCCAAACCAGATACAGTGTAATTTGTTCTGTCTACATTTACTTAATGTGAAACTGTTGCGTATGCAATGTTGAGAAGGATTCTGAAGTACTGAGATTTCACAGTGGGCGGAGCTCCTTAGAGTGGCAAAGTGTTACCATTGTTGAAGAAAACTAAATGAAAACATGTACTAAAATAAAATTAATTAAAATAAAATGCATAACTGGACAAAAAAATGTAATGGTACCAGTTATTAACTGACAGCCCTAAAATACTAAAACTACATACAATTCTACAATTCTATGTACATACAAAAAAACAACAACAATAGAGGAAAAACAAGTACTGACAACTAAACTAAACAGAAAAATTAAAAATAAAATGAAAATCAAAAGTAAACTAAAACTGCAGAACTATAAATCGGCAGAGGTGTAAAGTATTGGAGTAAATGTAACTAATTACTGTACTTAAGTATCTTTTCAGATACTTTGTAGTTTTACTGAGTACCAAAGACATTAGCAACTTGTACTCTCTACACTACATTTTTGAATGAGTATCTGTACTCTTTACTCCACTACATTTGAAATGAGTGTTACAGTTACACATTACATTTTGCATGGCACCTAGCTTTTCTGCAGCAATTTTATTTCTGCTACAAAAGATGTGATATCGCCAACTACAAGGCACTGAAAGTACTATATCTTGTGCATTTTGCCCTTATCCAAACTTGTCAACAAGGTTACTTTACGTGAATGTGAGTTTCTTAGCCAGTAGTTGTGAATCACAGGTGTTTTACTGTTTTACCTATGCAAGATGGCGCCGCAGATGGCAGCTACTGTGCTTCGCTCTTCAGTGTTTGTACTGTTTTTGTTCGTTTTTCCTGTTTTTTGTTTCTCAAACACCATCAGTTTTACTAGGGATGATCTGCTGAACATTCGGCAGAACACACCACAGAATCTTTTACCGGTTTTTGATTATTCGGACGTTTTGCTGGACATTGTTGTTGGCGGAGCGGCGGCGCTGATCAAACGCTTCAGGACGCGCAGACGGGGGAAGCGAGCCGGCGCGCTCGTGAAGCTCAGACAGCGTGGATTTAGAACGGCGTTGCCTAGCATCCATCTGGCGAATCTCCGCTCTCTACCCAACAAAACGGACGAACTCCTTCTGCTCTCCCGGACAAACAGGGACTTTTCAAACTCTGCTGCTCTGTGCTTCACGGAAACCTGGCTGAACGACGCCATTCCGGACAGCGCGTTACATCTTCCGAGCTTTCAGCTGTTTAGAGCGGATCGGGAGGCAGAATCAACGGGGAAATCACGCGGCGGCGGGACGTGCTTTTACATCAATGAGAGGTGGTGTACAGATGTAACTGTGTTAAAGAAGATGTGCTGTTCAGATCTAGAAACGCTCTTCATTAACTGTAAGCCTTTCTACTCGCCGCGGGAGATTCACTCGTTCATTCTGGTGAGTGTTTACATTTCTCCGCAAGCGCACGTGAGCTCCGCTTTACAGAAACTAGCTGATCTGATCACAGAGACAGAACAACAACACCCGGACTCTGTTTTAATCATTCTCGGGGACTTTAATAAAGCAAATCTCTCCCGTGAACTGCCAAAATACAGACAGCACGTTACATGTCCCACCAGAGACAGTAATATATTGGATCACTGCTACACAGCGATAAAGGATGCATATCACTCTGTTCCACGGGCAGCTCTAGGACTCTCTGATCACTGTTTGGTTCATCTTATACCGACCTACAGGCAGAAACTCAAATCTGGAAAACCTGTATTAAGAACTGTTAAAAGATGGACTAATGAAACAGAGTGGGATTTACAAGCCTGTTTCGACCTTACTGATTGGACTGTTTTTGAAGCTGCCGCAAATGATCTGGATGAGCTCACAGAGACTGTAACATCTTACATCAGTTTCTGTGAGGATATGTGCATTCCTACCAAGACTCATCTAACTTACAACAACGACAAACCATGGTTCACTGCAAAACTCAGACAGCTCCGTCAGGCCAAAGAAGATGCTTACAGAAAGGGGGATAAAGTCTTGTATAAACAGGCCAAATACACACTGGAAAAGGAGATCAGAGTGGCAAAGAGGAATTATTCCGGCAAGCTAAGGAAAAAATTCTCTTCCAGTGATTCTGCTTCAGTGTGGAAAGGTATGAAAGAAATCACCAATTACAAGTCACCATCCCCCAGCACTCTGGAGAATCAACACCTGGCAGACGGTCTGAACGAGTTCTATTGTAGGTTTGAAAAAACACCCCACACCCGCCCTGAACACCTCTCCACACAACCATTCACACAACCATTCACACCTCCAGCAACCCCCGTCTCCCCCACACCTGCAATTCAGATCAGCGAAGATGAGGTGCGCCAGGTCTTCAGGAAGAACAAAAGAAGGAAAGCACCAGGCCCAGACGGTGTGTCACCAGCCTGCCTAAAAATCTGTGCTGACCAGCTGGCCCCCATCTTCACACAGATCTTCAACAGATCTCTGGAGCTGTGCGAAGTCCCCTCATGCTTCAAACGCTCCACCATCATCCCCGTCCCAAAGAAACCCCAAATTACTGGACTTAATGACTACAGACCTGTGGCTCTAACATCTGTGGTCATGAAGTCATTTGAAAGACTGGTTTTGGCTTATCTGAAGTCCTCCACTGGACCCTTACTGGACCCCCTGCAGTTTGCCTACAGAGCAAACAGGTCTGTGGATGATGCAGTCAACATGGGACTGCACTTCATCCTGCAGCATCTGGACAGACCAGGGACTTATGTGAGGATCCTGTTCGTAGACTTCAGCTCCGCTTTTAACACCATCATCCCGGACACCCTTCAGAACAAACTAACTCAACTCTCCGTCCCCACCTCCGTCTGTCAGTGGATCACCAGCTTCCTGACAGACAGGCAGCAGCTAGTGAGGCTGGGAAAATACACATCCAGCACTCGTACGATCAGCACTGGAGCTCCTCAGGGCTGTGTTCTCTCCCCACTGCTCTTCTCCCTGTACACTAACGACTGCACATCTAAAGACCCCTCTGTCAAGCTCCTGAAGTTTGCAGACGACACCACACTGATCGGCCTCATCCAGGACGGTGACGAGTCTGCCTACAGACAGGAGGTTAAGGAGCTGGCTGTCTGGTGCAGTCTTAACAACCTGGAGCTCAACACGCTCAAAACTGTGGAGATGATCGTGGACTTCAGGAGGAACCCCTCTGCACTCCCCCCACTCACCATCATGAACAGCACTGTGACTGCAGTGGAGTCATTCAGATTCCTGGGCACCACCATCTCCCAGGACCTGAAGTGGGACAATCACATAGACTCCATTGTGAAAAAGGCCCAGCAGAGGTTGTACTTCCTTCGCCAGCTGAGGAAGTTCAACCTGCCACAGGACTTGCTGAATCAGTTCTACTCCGCCATCATTGAATCCGTCCTCTGCACTTCAATAACTGTCTGGTTCAGCTCAGCTACCAAATCTGACCTCAGAAGACTACAGAGGGTAGTCCGGACTGCTGAGCGAATCATTGGTACACCCCTCCCCACTCTCCAAGAACTGTACTCATCCAGAGTGAGCAAAAGGGCTGGCAAAATCACTCTGGACCCCTCACATCCAGCACACTCCCTCTTTGAACTGTTACCGTCTGGTCGACGCTACAGAGCTCTGAGCACCAGAACGACCAGACACAGGAACAGTTTCTTCCCTCAGGCAATCCATCTCATGAACACTTGACATTAAAAGTGGAACATACAACACTATTATAAATTATTTATTCAACACACATACTTATTTTTTTCATTTCAGATCTGCACATATTAGACCTGTACACCATAATTGCCTATACATTGTGTTTTTGCTATTTGTACATTGCCTATTTGTAAATTATTCTTTTATTATCTGTGCCCTGTCCTGTTGCTGTCTTTCTGTTGCACTGTAGAGCTTCGGTCACAAAAACAAATTCCTCGTATGTGTAAGCATACCTGGCCAATAAAGCTCATTCTGATTCTGATTCTGATTCTGATTTTATTTATGAGATGAGGACATGACTGCAGCTGCCAATGAGGCCGAAACCAGCACATCCAGTGCAAGAAGACTGACTTTTTCATTTGACTTAACATTATTTTATTTATCCGTTATACTGAAGAGACCTTTTTGAAAGATATTGATTTTTTGTTTGTTTTGTTTTTGCAATTATGAGGTGTTCAGTTTTATTTTGGTTTTAGAAAATAAGCGTGATTGCTCTTCTCACAAATCAGCTCTTTCTTGTTTTTGTTGCGCTTTATGTCTCCCGTGGTGCTTGTAGTCAGTTTGTATCTTATCTTGTTCAGCTTGTTAGCCTCCTGTATATATACAGCCCTTGTGTTTCTTTAGTTCTTTGTGAGTTGTTGAATGTAATGGTTGTCTGTTTGCCCGTCACTCTGTTCTTTGTTCCCTTTGGTTTTTGGTTTATTTTTTGTTCTAGTTTTTCCATGAAATATCTGCAGACAGATCCTTGCCTCTGCCTGTTTCCCCAGCTTCTCCACAACGTTACAGTTTTTCACTGGTATGTCTCTTTGACTAGTACATCTTTGAGCCTATATTTAGTTTAAGTAAAATACTCAAGTAATGTTAAAATCAGGTACTCTAAGACTTTTACTCAAGTTGTTTTGGAATTAGTGACTTGTAACTTGTAGTGAATTAATTTTCACTGTAAGGTATCTGTACTGTTACTCAAGTATGGTTTTCAGGTACTCTTTACACCTCTGTAAATCGGACACAGAGAACTGTTCAATTAGAAAAAAAAAAATCTTTATAATAAAAATCTGTCATTTTTTTTTTATTCTCAAAATGCAATGATTTTAAATAATCCCAGTTCTTAACAAAACACATTAGTCCTAAAATGTCCTAAAATGCTAAAATTAAAATGTAGAAAAATTCTCAAAACAAAACAAAACATAAACAAACAACTAATACTGAAATAAAACTAAAAACGATAGAGTGAAAACTAACAAAAAACTGACAAAACTAAAAAGATTAATTATAAATAAAATAGAAATAAAAAACTAAATTAAAAGTTCAAACACGGTTTAACCCAAACCCTAATTCTACACTTGAAAGAAAACATTTAGCATTTTTAAAAAATGTTTTATTAATTTATAATTTTATTCCATTTTTTTTCATTTATTCTGTTTTATCATGTAGTCATGGGAAAATACAGAGAGAAAATATAGAGAGATCACAGACAGTGTTGTACGAGAGGTAACGTCAGTCTGCATTTTCACTCAAAACACAAAGAACGTTTCATGAGCCATGGTGATAAAAATAACTTCCTGATATCTAAAACAGGGAATGATCACAGACATCAGCCTTGACGTAGCTCAACACCAAAGCACTTATCCCCCCGATGTAGACGGATGACGTTGATCTTGGCATCCACTGCGGTGGATAGTTTGGTTGTGAAATCACAATGTGGTAAAATACAACCAAGATACCCCCCCCCACACACACACACACACACACAAGCGTACTGATGTAATGCTTGTCTCAGAGCTACCGGCCAGCGTGCTTTCTTTAGGTGCAATTTATGGCGACTTCACAGAGGTCACAGCACAGGAAGTTTTGTTGATGCTAACCGGGCAGCTGCTGGTGGCCGGGAGCCTTGGAGGGGCGGAAGGTTCAGTCTGTAAAACGCTTCTTAACAAGGGTTGAAAATTCACACAAGCCAAATCAGGAAGCAATTTGGGGCTTTAACCGACTCTCAGGTAGGTCAAGAGGAGCCCTGTGCTGCCTGTCAGCCTGACTGAATCCAGATGGAATGGTGACCGCAGTAGTCTGGTTTGAGTTGGCCTGGCTCTATCGCAACCCTCAGGCCGCCCTGAGACGTAAGGCCCGAGACCGCCTGACTGCAGGCCGGCCACGAAAGACGAAAGCCTTTCAACACCTTCAATGATGGTGCATTGGATTTGTCACAAGGGATTTTTAAGGAGAAGTCAAAGTGCAATTTGGAGGTGAATGAACCCGATTGGTGCTGATTTTAGTGCTCAAGGCAAGATATAACATGACCCCTTAAAAAAAGCTAAATCACCTTTTTGTATCCCTTTTGTATGGAAGCCTATATCTTCCTTAGGCTAAAAATAAATAAAAACAATAAAATAAAATAATTGCTATTGTATGTCTTTATATATAGCTACTGTATTTCTAAAAATTTTGGCTTTCTATGAATTTTTTTGTCCCCATAATTGCAACTTTATATCTCCCTATGTGACTTCATGTTTCACTTCATGTTTTTTAAGAAGTATTACTTTCTGTGACTCATAATTGTGATATTTCCTGTAATTGTGACAATTTCTCATGATCATAAATTTATATCTTAGAAACTGTTAATACACCTCACAAAGTGACTTCATATTTCACGAGTGCGACTTTTTTCTCAGAACTGCAACTGTTTCTCATAATTCTGACTTTTTGAGACTTAATTGCGACATTTCTTGTAATTGCACATTTATATCTAGCAGTGTGTCTTCATATTTCACAATTACGACTTTTTTCCTCAGAACTGCAACTATTTTACATAATCGTCACTTTTTTGCGACATTTCTTGAAATTGCAAATTTCGATATCTTAGTAATTGTAACTTTATATCCCACAAGGTTACTTCATATTTTACAGTTTAGGCTTTTTTATAGATTTGCAACTGTTTGTCATAATTACGACTTTTTGTAGCTCATTGTGACAAATCTTATAACTGCGACTATTTCTCGTAATTGCAAATTTATATCTCAGAGATTGTGGTTTTATACAGTAACTCACAATGTGAATTAATATTTCGCAATTGGAGCTTTTCATAGATTTGCAACTATTTATTATAATTACGACTTTTTGTAACTCATAATTGTGACATTTCTTATAATTGCGACTATTTCTTGTAATTGCACATTTATGTCTCAGAGATTTTGGCTTTATACAGTAACTCACGATGTGATTTAATATTTCACAATTACAACTTTTTACTCAAAACTGCAACTATTTCTCATAATTACAATGTTTTGTAACTTATAATTGCAATATTTCTTGTAATTGTGACTATTTCTCAAAATTGCACATTTATATCTCAAAAATTGTAACTATATTACCTAACTGCAACTTTTAAGCTCACAACATAATTGCGAATTTGTCTTGTAATTGTGACTGCATATCTGACATTTATGACTTTATGTCTAACAGACAGATACAAAATCTTTTTTCGTTGTTGTCTGTTTGAAGCAAAAGTGCCAGATTGCTATTCTGGATCATTCTTTAACCCCTTTTCATGAGGAAACCCCCCAAAGCAGCAGATGCGGTCAAACCCTCTACAGAAACAGCGAGATCAAAGATTTCCTGCTGTTTTCATCATCAAATGCAGCAGGGCCTCGTCTGTTTAAGAGGATTGGTTGAAATTCGGCAAATGCCAACAGATGCTAGGAGCGGTAAATGCAGAGAGTTGTGGAAATCGCAGGGATGCTTGTGTACAGTAAATACAGGATTAGATTGAGGATTTAGATATGTTAACTGCCACTTCACAATAGTGTAATTCATGTTCACTTGTCAAACAAACCTTTGTGATGGCAACAGCGCAAGCATGGCCCCATATTTCAATCAGCTGCTGTTGTCCAAAGCGATAGTCCCTCAGGAGCTCCGTTTCAATGGTCGCCACCTCCGTTTTACTATAAAAGACAGACAAAGAGACAAAACGCATTGACACCGAGCTCATGACACGCATGGTATTAGCTTACCAGTTGGGACAATAAATAAATCATGCTTTATGTTCCGGCATGAATGCTAACAAGTGCCAATGTGGAAACTGGGTGGGTTTGATTACATGGAAACCAAGGACTGCAATACAGCACCTGACGTTTATGTGTGTATTCTGAGCACATTGTATTATACATGCCATCCATTCCAGGCATGGTGTCTCGCTGCCTAATGCCTGTTTAGCCACACTCAGAGCTTATGTTACTGGGAGTTTAATGTGGGCTACAGGGAGCACAACGTAATTGTACAATACAGGCCCTTACTTCACAACTCAAACACGGGGAGCCTTTCAATAACCTACTGTATGGTTGTAACATCAGAGCCCCCTGCTGGAAGTACACAGAACTACTGTCAAAAAGCTGATACTAATTTACATATCTAGCCCTAGCATTAATGCATTATGAATGAACATAAATTAACACAGTAACACAGTAAATAAACAACACAGTATATTTGTTATGCTAATAAATGCTGTAAAAACTGTTCATTGTTAATAAACCAATCAAATTTTATTTTTAAGTACTACCATTTTTTTTTATTATTTTCTAATTTATATTAAAGATTTCTCTATGGCATCAGCTGCTAATTATTATATTTTCAACATAAGAAAGCTTATATTATTTTCATTAGAAAACCTATAAGCTGCTTATATTTTCAACATAACAAAGGTAAAAGAGTGTTGCAGAACAAAACCAGCCAAGGGGGGGGAAAAAACTGTCAGTGAACACTGACTGAAAATTAAATAAAATATAAATATTAAATGACTAAATAAATAAATAAAATATATTGAAGTACTAAAATGACTAAAAGTAAAATAAAGCTATATAGAATTAAAAAAAAACGAATAAACATTACAAAAGAACATAAAAATAATACGAATAAAACAAACATTTAAATGAAAACTGAAAATATACAAATTAAAGCTAATTTACAATATTAATACATACTATAATAGTGCTATAATATAGTATAAATATAGTATATAGTGCTATAATGTGTTTTAGACACATTTCTGTCTTGTGCAACTTGTTGATTTATTGTTGTATTTCAACCCGAGGCATTTTTCCAGTATGTTTCCAAGACAACAGGTTCACTTGTATTGTGTTTGTTGTCTCTTATTGCTTTAGGCACCAGAGTAACAGAACAAAGAACCATTTATGAAAATGATTATACATTATTGAGTTCTCTCAACTGTATGCATGAATTTCCCTGGTTGAATGCGGCACTTTCCATTTCAATGCAAAGCAATTTTCTGTCACTATCTAGTTCTCACTCTCGCTTCAGAAAAACTAACTAATGAGTTTACCAACAAAAATAATGAGCTTGTTGTCTGCAAGGACTGTATCTTTTTTGATATTTTGGAAAAATTAAAAAGAAGAGAAACAGTAAAGTCCATATTTATGTTTCATATATTATAGATAGATAGATAGATAGATAGATATCTCAAGTGTGTCCTTCATCAGTCATATTTTTGGCATCGGTCAACAGGTCACTAAGCGTTTATTCAGCTCTGATCATTGCCGTAACCCTCAACATGAGGTACTCCAGCTTTCTGGCATTTACCGTCTCCAATAGAGCTCCACAGCCGTCAAGCCGAGTTTGCAGGGGAGATTTCCTGGCGTACTGTGACACAGTGATATTTGTAAAGTTCAGCCGAGTCTAGCGCTTTTGATATTTCCGTTCCCATCGACCTATTCAGGGAAGTCCTAACAACCATATATTTCTAAAGTTCTCTGAAAGGTTCCAGGGACAAGATAAAGCAGCAGAAATCTCAAGGCTCTGTATTGTACGGTTTCCAGTATGTCGAAATGGTTTTTGGCCTGCAAAGAAATCTTACTTCAGTTAATATCTCTCAAGCATTAAAACAATTTCAATGCATTTATTTAGGCTTCTTTGTAGTGGATCAACTGCAATGAGTAAATCTCACCACCAGGGGACAGCGTGGCTCAGAGTGTTCTCCCAGCATCCAGATCACCCACCAGTCCAAACTGCATTACATTATTAGGTCACTTAACATATATCAGCTCATCTACGGTCTTAGAAATAAAGGTTTCAAAAGAAGTTTTTGCAGTGATGCCACAGAAGAACCATTTTTGGTTCCCTGAAGAACTTTTCAATGAATAGCTCTATATTTTTTTAGTGTGAAGAATGTTTAAAAAACCTAAAGAATCTTTTATGTAATGGAAAGGTTCTACACCCTTAAAAAATTATTTTCCAAAAGGGGGTTTTCACAGTGATTCCATATAAGAACCATTTTTGGTTCCCGGAAGAATTTTCAGTGAATAGCTCTTAAAGTTTGAAGAGCATTTCTAGTAATCTAATCTAATGAATATTTTTACACTTTTGTACAATGGAAAGCTTACTCTTAAAAATAAAGGTTCCAAAAGGAGGCCATAGAAGAACATTTTGGGCTCCCCAAAGAACTTTGGGTGAACAGTTCTTAAAAGAACACTTTTTTAGTGTGAAGAACATTTTAAAAATCTAAAGAACTTTTTGTAGAATTGATAGATTTCATGGATGTTCCATGGATGAACCACTGATTCCAATAAAGAACCTTTATTTTTAAGAGTATACAAATAGGGGTTTTCACAACAATGCTACAGAAGAGCCATTTTTGGTTCCCAAAGAAACTTTCAGTGAACAGTTCTTAAAAGAACCATTTTTTTTTTCAATGTGAAGAACTTAAGAACATTTTTTTCCACTATAAAGAACCTTATGTGCAATGGAAAGGTTCCATGGATCTTAAAGGTTCTTCAATGCAAATAAAGAACCTTGATTTTTTTCTTTACAGTGTAAATCTGATATGTACCAGAGACTGAATATGACAACAGGTTTGCGTTAGGATCTCCCACAGTATTGTTATTCCATAGGGCTAGGGCTAATTGTTGTTGATCACCCTTACAGCAAATACACACATGAATGCACAGTCAAATGAACAACAGTATCAGCCCGGGCACCCGCCCCGAGACTCTTCCTAATTTCCCCACGAGGAGCCGCGCTATCTGTGAGTCGCGAATTGTGCTGATCATCTGTAATAACAACTTGGCTAATGAGGTTGTTTACCTCCAGTCCACTAGCTTGCTCAACACGCAGGAGTGTTGAAATGGTTGTGCCTGTTTGCAAGAGGATACATGGATGTTTGTGTTAAGCATAGCACAAATTGGGGATACTTCTCAATATCCTTTTGGTAACATTTTCCCTCTTTTTCTTCATTTTCAACCACTGTAATTACCTCAGCACACCACGACATCTAAATAACCACCTCTCTCATTTAAATCAGTGGGCTTGTTTTAGGGGACCAGCCGCTTTTGACAAGAATCCGGTTTACAACCCAATGTTCTCAGTGAAGACCAATTTAACAAAGGAAATGAGTGGGTAAAAACGATATAAAAGAAAAGTAATGACTATGGAAAACAGGAGAGTGCACTGCTATTTGCATAACCGTCAAACTTAGCGTACGGCCCCTCCGGGCTCCCAGTAATGTGATAGACGGAGGGGTTATAGACGGGGGGTGGATAGCCTTTTCGGCACGGCTGACATCTGTTAATTTATTCGGTACAAAATAATTTTCACACAGCATCGCTTGCACTCTTTAATGACAGATGATGGATATGCACCCCGGTGTGAACGCTGCTATGAGCATTTGCTTGCAATTTAATGAAACATTTGAAAAAAAAAAAAAAAAAATAGAAAAATTACGTGTCACTCTAAAATTGTGGTGGCATTTTCATCATCTTTTTTTTTTTTAATAAAACTAATAAATCATACATGAAACCTACCATGTTACATTAATTATTTTATTGTTAAAATAAATGCATATAAATATTTAAATTATTTATTTTATTATTTTATAAAATTACTACAATGCTATATGTAAAAAATAAAAATAATAAATTACAAAACATATATATATATATATTTATAAAATGTCAAATCTAGCTGTATTTCAGTTAACAATTATTTTAGTTTTAGTTAACGAAGCCAGCCCTGATTGTTTTGACATCTAAAAGTGACCGACAGCATCTGCCATCACAATTATAGAAAGACTCTTATAGCAATCTCAAGACTGTAATCACATTCAACGAGTGCAGAGGTTACTCAAACTGAAGTTTCAACTGCCTTGAATGATTCATGGAAAAAGAAATGAAAAACAACATCTAATGATGTTGAAGATCCAGGAGCTGAACTCTCGTGTTACTCTTAAAGCAATTAAAAACTTCTAAAAGGGGTGAGGCTCAAGCTCTTGCTGATTCCTCCCTAATGAGTGTCTCAACTTCCTGCTCATTAATGACATAAAAGCCAGTCTGAGGCATTGGAGTGGAGGAATGGTCAGCAGGGATCAGCGGACTGCTGGTCCACATAAGGGACAGGGTGGCCCTATTCGACCCAGACTAATGCTGGACCACCCCAATCAAATCTGGAATATCACAAATGGTTTGGAACTAATGAGAAAAACAAAACAAAATGGTCTTGGAATTGGCTGGAGATGTTTAAAACTTCTGCCATGTGAGGGCAATGAATCAAAAGTACAATTTTAATCAAAAAGTATCACAAAAGTGGAGAGAACAGTGAGGTAGATGTAGAGAAAAGGAAAAGGTGAGCTGAAAAGAGCAGATATGGTGAGCGGCGATTACACCTAGTGTAACTGTGTCTGAGTCAGTGGACACGTCGCTTTCCAAAGGTAATTTCAGAGCCAAAGAACAGTGGGATGACGCTGACACCAGCGTTCTGGAACAACTTCACAGTTCTTGGCAGCGAGGAGCCTAGCTTGCCTGACATATGTTTAGAGAGGAGATGAAATATGAATCAAACGTGACACTCTTATTCTAAGATTAGCCTGCGTTTGACATTAATCGAGCAGGGAAGTGTTATTTTATGATGACAGAGAACATATTTAACGTGTCTTCTGTTAACATCGAAAGAGGTATGTCTTTCCTGAGCCTATCCATGTTCGATGAGCTATGTATTAAAGTGATAAACAAATGCCGGAACATGCCGTCTGCTCTTCACATTTTTCCATGCTTCCTTCCATTTATCCACTCATCATAAACACACTGCATTTCAGAGCCACTTCCTCTATTCATCTCTGCCCCTATACCCACCCTGACCTTTCCAAACACATTTCCAGGCCTTAACTGCTAAGTACAAATAGTGCAAAAAATACAACAGACTGTATAATAGAAAAGATAAATCACCATTTTATCAACTCATTGCCCTGAGGGAACCTCTATAACCTGCGTTGGCTGCACAGTAAGATAATGGCTCAGTGCAGAATTGCCAGATCTGAGTAACAAAACTAGCCCAATGGCCAGTGAAAACTAGCCGTATGTACCTAACCGAATTATCAAAACTCAAAACATGCCACTTCCATACCTACTGTAAAATACATATTTTTACAATCACTGTTGTGCAGTATGAAAATCACTGTATAGGTTATAAAACCAGTCATTAAGGAGCTCACAGGAGCTCAAGGATTTTCTACTAGTGACCCTTCCTATAAAAAAAAAAGTAAAAATAAATTCCTTTTCTCTGTATCATCATCGTTACAATTCGTGGACTTGGCAATCCAGAATTGTCTGTCTAAACCAGTGCTCTCAAACTCAGTTCCAGGAGGGCCACAGCCCTGCAGAGTTTAGATCCAACCAACTCCAACTCAGCTGCTTGGAAGTTTCTAGTAATACCGAAGGCCTTAATGAGCTTGTTCAGGCGTGTTTAATGGTTGGAGCTGTTATCTAAAGTCTTCTACACACTGCACGATTTTCGGCTGTCCCAGACGACAGATTGGAATCGTGAAACAATCGTGGTGATTTCTTTGATCGTGGCTCCTAAACGGTGGTCCTATGTGAGGTCCTACAGTGAGAGAGGCTCAAAGATGGCCGTTTTCACGGTCTTGCGACCAAAGATAGCCTGCAATCATTTTCTGACAGTGTCAGAAATTCAGCATGATAATATCACAGTGTGTTTGCTGCCACGACCCATGTTTAATGACCAGCCAATAAAAATGAGACATGAAATGGCATATTAATCAACGCGACATGGCGCTAAAACTTAAAACTGCTTACCTCAAGCTCTTTTAACTTCCTCTTTCACAGCTTCCTCTTTTTCAGCAAACATTAAAAGTACCTCTGCCAAACTGTGCTTCGTCATGCTCTTTTTGTTTACCACTATCGCATGCTAATGATGTTTTATTCTTTAATAGTAACTTGCGTCACAGCCTACGAGTCACTAGGTGCCATCATCGTACAGTCTGCATACATGTCGTACCCAAGTTTATTAGATCCATGTCGCACAGTGTGATTTGGACAACGTCTCATGCAAATTTCCCACCAAAGTTGAAAATTTTCAACTTCAAATTTTTCGATTCAGGTGAATATCGCATATTCTTGGCAATCACATTGCCCAATGTGAATTTGCATCTATTCACGTCTTTACATTGACTTTGTATGTAATCTACTATTAAATTCACTTTTGGTGTGCACACACCATTAGACCACTGGTCTGAACTTTTCTTTTTGCTTTTGTCATCAAGGAAATTGTCGACATAAATCACCAGCGATAACAAGAAAAATGCATATCATTCTTTTTACATTTTTAATTACAACACTGACAAAAAGTATGATAAGAAAAAACTAAATATTGACTGACAATTGTCAAAATATTGACTGACAATGTGCTATTTTTTTCTTGAAGAAAACTAAATATCTAGAAAGAATAGGATTGTTTCAAATAATCCACTCATAGTCAATAGTGTCAGGACCCACTTGAATTGCACAAACTGAAGCCAAACAATGAATGAACATCATTAAATTGAAGTGCTATGCTAGCAGGCTACCTAAGCCACATAAACTCACCCAAAATGCGAGTTCAATACGATATATACATGACATAAACTTAATATTACAATTTAAATTTGAACAAAATAATGCAGAAGGCACACGTGAACTTGAGGTAGAATGTTGCGTCATGAATACGCTCTTTGTCTACTAGCAATGCGCCAAAACACCAACAACAATAAACAAAAGCATGAAGAACATTACAGAAGCATTTGCATAAAGAAGCATTACAAACCCATTCTCATAATAAAATGTAACTATTTTACGTGGTGGCGATTTCGTATGAATTAGTACACTGTGATTTGCACGTATGTACAATTTTTTGAAAAAAAGAAAGCATGAAGGTCCACCTCTAAATTTAACTGTCAGTGGATTGAAAACAGATCGTACGAAAACATACAAAAGAAATCATACAAACTCATACGAATTAACCATGAATATGTGTTGACATTACAATAGTGTAATCATAATGTTATTTTAGGAGCTTTCCACATTAAACTGTCACATTATGTTAAATGTTAATACATACTGACTGAATTCTAAGGGTATTTTTGTCAAAAGACAAAAACTATGACCAAAACTTTAAATACTATTAAAACTGACAATGCTCTTCGAGAAGCTCTTCATTCATATCAATGATCAAGAAGAGCAGATGGTTACAGCAGGTCTAGTAGGGCGTCATCATCTTGGCCTGGTGCATCGGAAAGAACGTTTTCAGAGATTAAGAGCCACAGTGCTGGATTTATGGCAGCGGTGCTTGGACTGGTGACAGGAAGGCCAAAGCGACAATGATTTGACAGGAATTACAGGACTAATGTTCCATAATGCAGGAGAATTATGATAAATAAGTTCTTGCCAGTAATGTAATGACATCCATATTGTAGGTATCATCCTCCCCACTTCTGCATAATCAAATGCTTACCTCCCCTTTGGTCCAAGGCCAAATTTTTGACCCATAAGTCCTCCCTCATTATGCATTTCAACTGTCCGCTGGGGTGTAAGGGATCCAGAAGACCAGGCACACCTGAAAATGGTATCAGGCCTCAGCCCAGCTGGCCAGCTCACTGCACAATGACTTTCATCTGGCCAGATGAACCGGTAAACAACAGCAGGCTACATCAGAGCTCAAATCGTTTTTTGAAAGCATGAAAGCAAGGAGCTACTTTAATGCCTTAGAAAGGATCACGTTTCGGCCATTTCTCTGGGAAAAATCGATAAACGGGTCATAGGCATCGTCTCAAGTCCTATCGCTGACCCATAAACTCATCTCCACAACACTTTGGATGGGCTTGTTAACTCGATTTTGAAACCCATTGCTGAGGCGGCTCGACTTCCCTTCCAAAATGACAATAATACATCAACCGTTCCATTTTTGGAGCTCTGGGAATCTGGCGGAGAGCGTGCAGCACATGGACCTCTTCATGAACGGGCCTGTTCGGCAGCCAGTCAGCTCCGGGACGGCTGCCCGTCACCATGGCAGCGTTTTTTGGTGACACGGAGGCTTGATTTTGATGGACTGCATTTGGCACCGGGGAGCGACTTCAGGAGAACTTCATTTGGAAGCTCTACTCAAACACCCGCCATAAAATACGATCTCGCATGATAATGAAAGTTCCATCGAGGGATGTTGCGTTTTAACACAGGCCGTTTAGTTCAAGTAGACCAGACAATGAAGTACCGAGCAGCAGTTCAGCTTGCCAAAGATGGAGAGACCACGAAATGTGATTAGCAACCACAATTCATGGCTTAAATCCATTAGTTCCCTTCAGCAGCATTACATCAAAGTGGAACTTTTTCAACGGTCATGTGCTTATGTAATTATGGCCTCTGCCAGTTGGCAGTTTCTCAAGTAACCGTGCCCAACTAGATATAGCGAGAGGATCACAGGAGACTGTGCAATTGAAGGAAACCATGGTAACGGAGCAAGTCAGGTCGCCGAACCGACGGTGCCCGCAGACAGGTTGAAGGATGTAGGGAAGAGAGAGAGACTGAAAATAGGAACGCAGGTACAGTCCTTCAGGCCCAATTAAAACCTCCACATGGCTGAACTGGCGTTCCACAGCAAATGAAGAAAGTGAATATGCAGCGTTAGTAACAGATGTTAGCCATAGATATGGTTGAATAAAATGCCCTGTGATTATTTTTGAAGTGTAATTTAACAGGCTAATTTAAGGCAATGAAACAACTGTGACAGCCATCTGGAGTAACGCAGGATGTATGCAGTGTGAAAACACTGAATCATATCACATGAATTAATTGTGGAATCAGTACAACTTAAGGTTAGGGTGTTATCTTTTATCATTTTGGAGTGTAATATAGTGACAAATATGCTTAGAATATGAATTAAGTTTCATGCCTGACTGCTTTTCAGTGATTGCGGCGTTCTAGAACAGAGTATGTGAGCCTTAAGATTTTGTGTGAAGCAAGGAGCATTTGATAACTAAGTCTCATGAGAAGTTGTATGAGATGGTGAAATCTTAAGAAATTATATGAGAAAAAATATAGGCTATGCCTAAAACATACAACCTTAAACTTAAACCTAAACAAAAACATAACTTAGTCTAAAAAAAAAAACTTAGTCTAGTCTAACAGTCTGACTAGACTGTTATGAGCAGTCATAAATCGAACAAGTAAAAAAACCTAAAAAAAAAAAACAAAAAAAAAAACCTAAACCAACCCTTATTTTTAAATCTAAAAATAAATAAAATTAATTTTTTTTGTAACTTCTCATCTCATGAAAAAACGTAATTCATATGAGATGGCAAAATTGTACGAAAAAAATGTATGACTAAAACATACAATGTAAACCTAACCAAAAAACTTGTGTAACCTAGTCTCATTAGAAGTCATAATTCATATGAGATGGGGAAATAGCAAGAAATCACTCTAAAAAATTTATGGAAAAAAAAAAAAAACACACACAACCTAAATCTAAACCTAACCAAAAAAAACAACATTTTGTTACAGAAGTTAGTCTAACTTAGCTTTATGAGAAGTCATAAATTGTATGAATCATAAGAAATCATACAGAAAAACATATGACAACACAAACCTAAATCTAACCAAAAAAAATTAAAAATAGTAATTTCTCATGAGAAATCATAATTCATTCGAAATGGCAAAAATAACTTAGTCTAACTTGGTCTCCTTAGAAGTCACAATTCGTATGAGATGGCAAAATCATAAGAAATAATAGAAAAAAGATCTGCACACTGTTATTCTGCCTTTTTTCAAAAAAAGTTAAAAGTGGCAACGTTTCGGTCAAAGACCTTCGTCAAGCAAACACACATGAAATCATAAGAAATCACACAAAAACATACAACCCAAATCTAAACCTAACCAAAGAAATGTTTTGTTTTTTCGCAAGTTAGTCTTAGTCTTATAAAAGTCATAAATCGTACGAGATGGTGAAATCGTAAGAAATCACACAGAAGAACTATGGCAACCCAAACCTAAATCTAACCAAAAAAATTAAAATTTTAGTAACTTATCTCATGACAAGTTATAATTTGTACAAGATGGAAAAATCATACTAAAAAATGTACAACTAAAACATACAAACTAATTCTAACCAAAGATTTAGTCTCTTTAGAAGTCATAATTTGTATGAGAAGGCAAAATCGTAAGAAATCGCACAAAAGAAAGTATGAAAAAGCACAAAAAACTCAAATCTAAACCTAACCAATTTTTCCCCCCACAAGTTAGACTGACTTGCTCTTATGAGAAGTCATAATTCACAAGAGATGGCAAAATCATAAGAAATCATGGAAAAAATAATTCATACTATTTGAAAAAGCAGTTCATACTAAAACATACAACCTAAGCATGAGCCAAAAAAGTGTGTTTCAAGTGAAGTTGCACAATATCATACTATTTTCGCAATCTCGTAAGTATTATTGAGACACATGAGAGTGTATTACATTACATTGCTTAGTTATTTTCCTGGGAGAGAAGCTGCACAAATTCAGCCTAAAGAAATATGCAGTATATCTTCATTAGGATGCTGCCTTTCACATTCTCAGGGGATGTTCACTGGTTTTATTTTTTGAAAAATGAACTGGAACACAGTGGTCTGAATAGACTGTAGAACATAAATAAAGGACAGCAGGAGCAGCTTCTGCGTTTTCGCACAGACCTCAAGTGTTCCCTCAAGGAAATCGCAGATACATGACAAGCTAAGCAAGCCAATGTATTATCACTGACCCCAATCTGCCATTGCTATTTATGCAGTGATACTAATATGCTCTTTCCCTGGGCTTGCTCAAACAACAAATGTGTCATTACGATGCAAAAGATCTCAAGTAGCAATATAATATGAGTGTCACGAAAACATGTCCAGCTCAAATTTCACCCCAAAATCCAAAGAAAAAAAAAAGAGAAATGAAATTTTGCATGAAGAAAAATCAACTCTTTTTTTGCACAATTACTTTTTCATTCTTTTTTTTCTTTTTTTTGCATTTTTGCGTTACGACCACAACATTCTTTTGAATAGACTACAAAACTTTGTTGGCAATAGTGGAAGTGCATTAGCATGGTTCAAATTGTACTTATCTGACCGCCATCAATTCGTAGCAGTGAATGAAGAGGTATCATATCGATCACAAGTGCAGTATGGAGTACCTCAAGGCTCAGTACTAGGGCCGTTACTTTTCACGTTTTACAGGTTACCCTTGGGAAATATCATCAGGAAACACAGTGTTAGCTTTCACTGTTATGCTGATGATACTCAGTTCTATATTTCTTTGTGGCCCGGTGAAACACACCAAATTGAGAAACTTACAGAATGCATAATCGATATAAAAAACTGGATGACGAGTAATTTCTTACTGCTAAATTCTGAAAAAACAGAGGTGTTAATTATCAGACCTAATATAATAACATGTAATAACTTAGAACACTGTCTAACACTTGATGGCTGCTCTGTAAATTCTTCATCATCAGTTAGGAACCTAGGTGTGCTATTTGGTAGCAATCTTTCCTTGGACAGCCACGTTTCTAGCATTTGTAAAACTGCATTTTTTCATCTTAAAAATATATCTAAATTGAGATCTATGCTCTCAAAGTCAAATGCAGAAATGTTAATTTATGCATTTATGACCTCGAGGCTAGATTATTGTCATGCTTTATTGGGTGGTTGCTCTGCACGTTTAATAAACAAACTCCAGATGGTCCGAAATGCAGCAGCTAGAGTCCTTACTAGACCCAGGAAGTATGACCATATTAGCCCGGTTCTGTCAACACTGCACTGGCTCCCTATTAAACATCGTATAGATTTTAAAATCTTGTTAATTACTTATTAAGCCCTGAATGGTTTAGCTCCTCAGTACTTGAGCGAGCTCTTATCGCATTATAGTCCTCCACGTCCACTGCATTCTCAAAACTCTGGCCATTTGATAATACCTAGAATATCAAAATCGACTGCGGGCGGCAGATCCTTTTCCTATTTAGCGCCCAAACTCTGGAACAATCTACCTAACACTGATCAGGAGGCAGACACGCTCTGTCAGTTTAAATCTAGATTAAAGACCCATCTCTTTAACCTGGCGTACACATAACACACTAATACGCTTCTAATATTCAAATCCATTAAAGGATTGTTAGGCTGCATTAATTAGGTTAACCAGACCCGGGAACACTTCCCATAACACCCAATGTACTTGTTACATCGTAAGAAGAATGGCATCTACGCTAATATTAGTCTGTTTCTTTCTTATTCCGAGATCACCGTAGCCACCTGATCCAGTTCATATCCAGATCAGATGGTCACTGCAGTCACCCGGATCCAGTCCGTATCCAGATCCGATGGTCACTGCAGTCACCCGGCTCCAGGCCGTATCCAGATCAGATGGTCACTGCAGTCACCCGGATCCAGTCCAGATGGTGGATCAGCACCTAGAGATGACCTCTACAGCCCTGAACGTCAGCGGAGACCAGGACAACTAGATGAGCCCCAGAGACAGATCCCCAGTGAAGACATCATCACCTAGACGGCCATCGGGACAAGACCTCGGGAACCAGATGAGTCCTTTACACAATTTGACTTTGCTGCAGTTGGAATTGAACTGCTGGTTTCGTCTGGTCAGAGGAGAACTGGCCCCCCGACTGAGCCTGGTTTCTCCCAAGGTTTTTTTCTCCATTCTGTCACCGATGGAGTTTTGGTTCCTTGCCGCTGTCGCCTCTGGCTTGCTCAGTTGGGGACACTTAATTTCCAGCGATATCGTCAACTTGATTGCACAGATACTATTTAAACTAAACTGAGCTGGACAATGACATCACTGAATTCAATAATGAAATGCCTTTAACTGAAAATTGAGTGTTTAATCTTGTAATTTTACATTATTGACACACTATTTTCCTATTTTGATATTGGAAAGTTACTTTGACACAATCTGTATTGTTAAAAGAGCTATATAAATAAAGGTGACTTGACGTTATTTTCAAGACAATTAAACATTTTCCCATAATTACAGTATTTGTTTCATTGTACTATCGTGAAAATAATAAAAGTAATTTTTATAGTAATTGTTTTTTGATTTTATTATCATAAAATACAACAAATGCTACTATGCAATAGAAAATTATTTATCATATATTAATTATATATCATGTCATAATATTATGTATTTATATTTTTATAGTAGATAATAATGTCATAGTTACAACCAAAAAGGGGGGACAAAAAGTCCTATATGGCCCTAAAATTGATTTTGAGGAAAAATATGACCTGGACTTGTTTTTGAGGATTTATTTAAATATTTTACAAGGCAGACATGTAATTAAACTGCCTGTGTGTGTTTTATGCACTGACAAAGTGTCTCTTAACCTGTTAAAGTGTCTCTCTTGAGGTGTTACTCACTGGAATATGGATCAACAATTGTTTCAATCACCCTGACTAATAGCGTCGCTCCTGTCCTGACCTGGCCTGTCAACACGAGCCAATGAAAGTGCGTCCTCTGAGATTCTCTCTCAGGTGGCCTATCCTTGTTCTCTCCTCTTCCTTTTGCCCAGGACATCCATAAACTACATTATGACTATGCCAGAGCATGAAGGCAGGGGTCCATGTCCTCATCTGGATGCTCTGAGAATCACAATTTATCCTGAAAATAAGTCATGTTGAGAACTATCAACAATGTTCTCCAGCTTTATTATGGTGATACAGCCATATGGCACATGGAGATTGTGTGCTCAGATGTTCACAATTTACAATTTGAATTTCCATCAAGAAAAACGCAATAAAACATCTCGGTTTAGACAGCTTCATAGCTTGTTTACCTACTCTGAAGTCTTTCAAACAGGAAACAAGTACGCTACAAACCCGTGCTGAATAAAAGCTTTGTTCCTCCTGTCTGGCATTCTGATGTTCCCCTGTTGAGAGCTTCTCAAAGGAAAACAAGCTCGCATTCATATTCCATCTTCTGATTGCATCGTGCGCCCTGAGTCCAATTCATAACTTTTATAGACATCTTTAATGGAGATTAAAGCAGCACTATTACTAGGATGACATCCTGGGGAGGGCATTTAAATGAAGACAACTGAAGTCAATATGAGAATATGAAATAAATTATGCCATTTTAAATGTACAAAACAGTACCACCACAATTAAAACAAAACAAACAAACAAACAAATAAAAATACAAAGAATACAATAACACTAAGCAGTCAGTTAACCTAGGCATGGATACTCATAAATCAGCCTATAGTAAAAAAGATGGAGATAGAGGACAAAGGTAATCTTAAATAAATAATATATAATAGTAATATTACATAATATCAACAATAAAATTTAACTAAATACAATTTTACAATATATTTTATAATAATGAATTAAAATTGTAAAAATTATTACTTTTTTATTTAAAAATGAAAAAAAAAAAAAAAAAAAAAAAATATATATATATATATATATATATATATAAAATATTAGTAGTAGTAGTAGTAGTATTACTCCTGTATGGGTAACACATAAAGATGTAAAAATACTAAGACTAAAACTGAAAAAAAAAAAAAAATCTATATATTTAGAAAAACAAAAACTAATAAAGATGACAAAAACACTTAAAATTACTAAAACTTAAACTAAAATAAAAACAAATACAAATATAAAAATATAAAATATAAAAAATATAAAATACAAATATAAAAATAAAAGCTGATCCAAAATTTTATTAATACCATAATAGTATATAAATAATACTAGGGCCCTGAAATCCATTTTTTCCCCCAAATTCTGTTTTTTACGTTTTCATTTTTCTGGATTTTCTGGATTTTAATGCTTTTGTTTCATTGTAATAATCAAAAGCATCTCTAATTAATTGATTTTATTTAAAAAAAAAAAAAAATTCAGAAATACTGTGTATTTACATTTTCCTGCTAAATAAATTCTGGTAAATATTCCTCAAAAATAATGTTTTAATAATAATTTTATTAGTAGTAGTAATACAATCATTACATTAAGCAATATATTTCTTGTCACAGTTTCTTCAAGTTAAACCAAACTTTTATTTTGACAGGTTGCTCTTAAGACCTTGAAGTTTCTGTTTGTAGGCTATATGATATGACGACTGATTTTCTCAAAAGAAACAGTAAAATGACTCTCAGAGCAGTTCTAGATCATGTTCATGTACTCATATATTGAGAGGCTGAAAACACCGTGTGCATCCGCGCCATTCATTTACACAGAGACATGTTGAACATACATAATTCATAAATTCATTAAAATTCATAAATTCATTAATTCATTAAATAGTATTTTTGCAGCTTAATATTCACACTAGTCCATATCATGTTTTGATTTAACTGTACTGACCTACTTTTGATGTATACATCCAAATTTTGGCAAATTCAGTGATATTCCGCAGTAAATTCCATTTTTATGACTGGATTCTGCAATTCCATCCGTGTTTTCTGGAAATCATAGGGCCCTATAATACTAAAATAACACCGCTAATCACTAATATCTT
Organism: Spinibarbus caldwelli; assembly: GCA_039654775.1. NCBI lineage: Eukaryota > Metazoa > Chordata > Actinopteri > Cypriniformes > Cyprinidae > Spinibarbus > Spinibarbus caldwelli. The sequence goes on along the minus strand of CM077230.1, from coordinate 17,354,736 downwards.
GACATCTTGCATTAAGCCAGATCAAAAGAGGTATGATCCAATCTCATCTTTGTCTTGTGAAACATAAAATGCCAGATACGTACTTTATAGAAGCAGTTTGTATATTTAAGACTGGCACCTTCATTTCCAGACGTGCCCAAGATTAAAAAAAATAATTAACAACACCTCTAACTGGGACGGGAATAAAAAAAACATGCGTAATTGAAGAGAAATCCTACAGACAGAAAAGCAAAATCTTCCAGACAGAATAGAAAGGATATGACTAAAACCGAGGAACGATGATATCAGTGGGAGACTGACTATGAATGAATAAAATAAAGAAGGAGGTGGGAAAGCAAGAGGACATTATTATTCGTTCAGGTGCCCTATGTAACATTATTACAAAATATCAAATTTAATTATCAAATAAAGCCAAAAAATGTAAGTATGAAACCACGAGAAGTATATTTCATGGAAAGATGATGATCTTCACAGTCTTGAATACATTTGGAAGTCATTTTGTTGTCTCATTAAACTGTGCCAAGCAATAAACAAGTATAACAGTTTGTTCATTCTAGTGAAACTAAAGAGTAATATCCCAAAGGTCGTGGACTGAGGCATTTTGTCACTTTTATGAGATATTTATGTGATGCTGCCAACCTTGTTTATTGCTGTTTTTTTTTTTCAGAGGTCTCTAATAAAGAGAAAACAAGATGTAGCTTCTGGCTCATACAAGAACAATGAGTCCATTTTGCCTAAAACTGGAATTTTTACACACAGAGATGAGTTAAAAATGGCTGCCGGGGCTGGCAAATCCCTGCTATGTTCCTTGTGTTCTGTCTTTGCTGGAATATCACTGAGGAGAGTCATTATGGAAAATGTGTGTTGTGTGGGAGAGCACAAGTAAGCCAGGCGCCAAGATTTTGCTGCCCAAACCTGCCGTAATTAACGCAAACAGCAATGGATATTACTACGATCGCAGACACCTTCCAGTTCTGGTTTTGCATGTTGCTGATTTTATTCAGCATGGTCAGCTAGTACAACTACGGTGTAAAAACATTTTTTTTTTAATTATGCTATTATCCTAACGGATTAATAAAACAGATTTTCACAATGTTGTAGATAGTAAAAACATTTTATGGACCTCATTACTATATCCAACTTGTAATTTTACTTAAAAGTGAGGTGTATTACAACTAAAATGCAATGTTTAATGTTTCTGTGTAATGCGCAAAGCGCCGAAAAAAGGTATAATGCAAAGTTTGTGTAGTGTTTTATTTAGGTTTACAAATAAAACCAAAAACTATTTAAAAAAAAAAAAAGATTTGTTTTGAGCTGTAATGTTAGAGAAAAAAGTTCCACAAATGTTGTAAATTAGTCAGGCTTTATTTATTTTTTCTCAATATGTAGCTGCAGTCTGGTTTTCGTAGTAAAAATATGTTATATTAACATTTTAAAGCTACCTCCACAATGTTTCTGAAATATTTTCTGGTGATTTTTTTTTTTACATTTTATTTTTAAGTGGGGTTTACAACAACCAAAATTCAACATTAAATTAATGCGCAAAGCACCGAAGTGTAATGCAAACATTTGTGTAGCGATTTAAAAAACAGTTTTACAGTAAAAAAAAGTCCCACAAACATCGTAAAATTGCCAAAATGTATATTTTCTCAAAATGTAGCTAATGTTCAGTCTAGTTTTTTAAGTAAAAATATATAATATTAACATTTGAACGCTACTTCCACAATGTTTCTAAAATATTTTCTGTTGATTACATTAACTTTTACTTTCAAGTGTGGTTTACTACAACTAAAATGCAACGTTAAATGCTTCTGTTTGATGCACAAAGCACAGAAAAAGAACATGCATGATGCAAATGTTTAGTGTTTTATTTAAAGTTTAATAATAACACTACCAATAAAAATGTCTCTTTACAAGCTTTGTTCATTTTTACATTAAAAAAAAAAATAATTATATGACCAATAAGTTGTTTGTTTACATTAAAGGTAGGGCAATTTCGAAAAGGCTAGAGATAGCAAGTTAGCTTTGAAAGCAAGTTCCCCACCCTCCCTGCATAATCCCTCTGCAAAGCCACGCCTCCTCCAAAACACATGAACTTGCACAGGCAGACCAGAAACTAACCTGCGACACGATGAGAGATTGCATTGATAGAGGATTGAATGCTATCATAATTACCTCAGGTCTCATTCACCGGTGAGAAAACTTTACAGTACAAAGCGCATAATATTACAATAATAGTGCCTTTCACTCTCGCTGGAATGCGCTGATGACATATCATGTCTGCGCGAACAAGGTGTGCAGAGGTATGCAAAAACATATTTGACGGACCGAACATTTTGATAGGACGAACATTTTATGGTCCTACACCTTCCACAGACAATATAAATACATTTAGACCACTTAACTTATTGATTGCTATCAGGATGTGAAGAGACTTTCAACCAGCATAACAAAAATGTTTTTGAACCAAATCACCTACCCTACTTTTAACTCATCAAAATAAGTTAAGCAATTTTTTACTTTATAAGTTGTACAAGGTTCAACTCATTATTTTAAGCCAGTTTAATGTAATTTAAGTTGAAATGATTTAAACAGCTAAGTTGATTGTACTTCATCAAATTTTAAGGCAGCAACTTATATTTTAAGTATTAGTCAGTATTTTTCCTCAATACTTACCTGAAGTTCAGTCTGGTTTTTGTAGTAGAAATTTGTTATATTGACCTTTTAAAAATAGCTCCACAATGTTTCTGAAATATTGTGGTATGAGCACATTAATTTTTCCTTTTTATTTTACTTTTAAGTGTTCTTTACAACCAAATTGCAATGTTAAATGCTTCTGTGTGGTGCTGCACCGGCCAGCAGTGATGAATAGATCAATGACATCTGTTTCTAGACCTCCAGCAGGGTCAAATAAATATATTCCTCCCAACACCAGGGCTGCCGAAGGCCACCACATGTTGATTGTTGACTGTGATTAGCAAGAGCGCTAATCAGCAGACCACTAGCAGCCTCGAGAGCAGGTCTCCTTTCACCCTCAGTCACGGTCATTCAGATCACAAGACAGCAAGCTGCCTTTGGCTGATTCACATCAAAAAAATGCAGATGATGAGCTTTAAATGCTTGGTAAAGGTCAGTGATTTCTCCTCTAAGAGCCTTTTTGTTCTGACATTAGAAAAAACACACTTAATAAGACAAGCAGACGTGTTAACCCAACAGCACTTTTCATCTTTTCACAGATGAACTGTTTTCAATGGTAAATTCAACATCATTTGTCCATATACTCAGAGTCGTAATGGGAATTGTCTGTTCCCAGAAACCCTAGAGGCAGAATTAATGGAGGTAAACAGAGGAATTACTTAAGACATACCAAAAACGGCAACAGGTACTTTGTTTTCTCTGAAGTGACAAAAGCGATTACGTGACTTCAAAAATTTAAAAAAAAAATTACTAAAACTGACTTGACACTCCCCCATCTGCCATTTATCGGACAAACATTTATCAGACAAACATCCCAATTCACAGCATTCATAAAACCGTAGGCAAAAAAGTCTTTGGATTACCTAGTACTATATCCGGCGAGATTCTGAAGTGTGACATTTTACTATACCATAGATATGTGAGTGGCAATGCAACTGACACTGACAGGTCACTAGATTTAAAAATGTAAAAGTGACTAATGTATTTTGTCACTTAAAGGGGACCTATTATGCAAAAATCACTTTTATAAGGTGTTTGAACATAGTTGTGTGGCCGCAGTGTGTGAAAACAACCAGCCAATAATGTTTAAAATCCAAAAATCCATCCATTTTTTGTAAAATTCCCAATAAATCATTAACAGTCTCTCAGAACAAGCGATTCCAGATTTCTCCCTACCAACACGTCATCTTAGGGAAAAAGTCCTGCCCATTTGTGACGAACTCTGCCCTATTAACATAGACACAGCCCTGAGTGAGAAGCAGCAGTCTGCCATTACTGTTTTCCTGCTGTAGCTGCAGGACATATGCGCTATAAATACTGTACATATAAATACATTTAGACCACTGACTTAGTGTTTGCTATCAGGATGTGAAGAGACTTTCAAGCAGCATAACAAAAAAATGTTTTTGAACCAAAATACTACCTTTCTGTGCCTTGCCTGTGATAGTTCCCTTGCTGTCTACGGAGAGTCAGATTTCATCAAAAATATCTTAATTTGTGTTCCGAAGATGAACGAAGGTCTTAAGGGTTTGGAACGACATGAGGGTGAGTTATTAATGACAGAATTTTCATTTTTGAGTGAACTAAAATGAAAGGTTAAGGTTAATAAAATTGTGCAAATCCTGAAATTTTCATACCAGCAAACAGCACCTTATCCTGAGAATAACCCACAGCCTAATTTATTAAATTAGAAAAAGTAATAAATGTAGACTAAGCATAACAACAAAAACAACATTTGCGAGCTATAAACCAAGTATGTTCGCGGAGCAGAGGAGGACATGGGCCAAATTATAACTTCGGGTTTCTAGACTGTCAGCTTTTGCCAGAGCATAATGGCTTTGTAATAAGCCCAACCGAGCGAGACGGTGAACCCAATTACACTGTCTCTGGCAAAACAAAAAGGGACAATTTGAGACAAGCATGGTGGTAGAAAACAGCTAAAATGTTGGCCATCCACATCCGTCAAACTTTACAAAGAACTTGAGCTGGAGCAGAACAGTCCGGATGTTTAATCGGGACGAGGCTGCGGGACTTCGTTCTATCTGACGAAGCTCAAGCACATATTCACATTTCCTCGTGACTGGTCAACTGTTCCTTTCTCATCCCTCATTCTCTCAGAACCAGCCATGCTGTCAAAAATGTATGTTGACTTCATAGGAATATGTTGCAGTCCCACTGTTTCTATGGTGACTTGGCCATATATCAGTCCCTGACTCACAGCTGTTCTCCGCTAATGGAAATTGTACCATGTGCTCGTGAAAACAGCTCCTATCGATTCTTTTAACAGTTGATGATTCCCCACTACATGCTGTAATCCAAGCGTCACGCCTCACCGATTATACATCACATACCTGATGCGTTTCCTGCGTGATTACCTCTCGACTCCCAAAACTACCCATACCCCCTTCTAGTTCTCTTATTCCACCCTGCTGGAATGTGGGCTAGTTTTCAGGAGAAAAAGCACAAAGGAAAAGGTCTTAACATGAAATTCCTGTCTAAACACACTTCGCTTCTGTAATCTAGCGTATTTCTGAGTAAAACATGGCATTTAATGAGATCAGTGAAATGTAGGTCATTCTTGCACGATCTTTGAATGTTTATGAAGCAAAAATGAAACAATTTTCTTAGTAAAGCAGAGAAGTAAAGGACAGAAATGGAGGACAGTGACTCAAGGACATCTCAATCAAGCTCCATTTCCCAGTTACTTGTTGAGGATCACGAGCCTGCATGGACAAAGGTGCTTTCCTCATAAAAAAACCCACCTCCCCATCTCCAACATCTCACCTTGTCTATCAGAAATAGAGGCACTTCATTACGCAGCAGCTTGGCAGTGAAGACACTCATTAAACACATCAGGGGGAGAAAAAAAGGAAACACTGTCAATCTTATCCAACAGCCTCCCCCCTTCAGCCTCAACTGAAAACAGTGATGAAACTCATTATATGCGTCAAAGGGAGAAAAAGAAATACTGGCAGTCTCATTCAACGCCTTGACTGAAGAATACACAGATGAGAAAAAATTAACCAATCTTTACCGCTAAACTAATGTGATATGGAGAGATTTGGGCCTGATTAACATATAATAAGCTTTGATCTATAATAGAGCTTTGATTTCACAAACAAACTGTGAAAGCGGCTAGTCAAAATTAGTAAACCTGAAGTGGTTGTGATTTTCTGTACCCAGTCATTTTGCCTGTGATGTATACTTCGATCCATACTCTTTATAGCTCAGTAAATGGGGCTCTATATATTATAGTATTATAGCTCTATAATGAGCTGACTCAGGTGAACTAGCTCTCGGATGGATAAGCAAAGGGGCCGAAATAAAAAACGAACATTAAAATCCTGCTCCCAAAAGAGAATAACAAGCACTTTTTCTGCCACTCTGCCCTTTCATAATCAAGAAATGGATGTATTTAACTCTGCTCTTAGAGGTATTCGCATTTATGAATCATTTTATCTTGAACTATAGTGAACTTGAAATCAAAATAGACTGAATTTACTTTCATAATACATCTGGTCTTATTGTGGACTATTCACTGTACATTATTTGACAGAAAGACAAGGTTTGTTTTCATACTCTTTTATAAATCTTAACTTAGTTATGAAACGACAATCCTTTTCGAGTGACATCACCAAGTCTTTCGCACCACGTACGAAGCACAACGCCATTCAACTGGCTAGCCATTTCTGTGTCAACTTTGTTTGTGCGGAGAGAAGTTGATGGTTGTTGGGAGCATAAAATTAAGAACACACCTCACATTTTCCTGACTTCTGTGGTGCTTCAGTAGAGGGCGTTTGTTTTATGTTTTTCCTAGAATTTGATGGATTTTTCATATAAAATCCGATAAGAAACGCCCAGTTCGTCGTTTAATCTACGTCAAGCCTCAGTGTGGGCAAGGCTATCCAGCGGAAATGGAAACTAAGCGACCGTTAAAACGCAGGTTCGGATTTGTTTGCGAAAAAATACGCATTGCCCAATATTAGGGCTAAAATTATTATTTTTCTGTCTCATATGTATACCATATGATATAGTTAAGCAATATCACACAGGCAACGAGCGCAATATCACACAAGTGCCTTTTGTCCCAAATGTGATACTGATTTACACAACAGTTCAATAAATAAGAAGTTAATATTGTGTCATATTTTAAACACAATCTTTTCTGTATTGGCTCAGTTTTGCCAATATCCACTTTTTTCCCGTAACAGCAAAACACTTGCTGTGTTTCGTTTATGAATGAATTCATGTGTTTTGAACGAATCGGGTGAACCAATGATTCAATGACTTCCTCATTAAGACATGTATCGCCACCTACTGGCAGTTTTAGTTTCTCATATAGAGTATAATTTAATTAAAAATGCTTTAACGACATATAATGTGTATACTATAATAGTATACTATCATACTAATATTACTATTTCTCACTTTTTTTTTTTATAAAGTATGCTATGTTATTCCAAATTCTATAGCTTCAACCAGACTTACAGGGGTTTCAGTTTGAGTTATCAATTATCCATTTACTACATTTAAGAAGATTTTTGGCTCTTTGTCTCTGGCGTGTCGTGGCCCAGTGGTTACTCTGAATAATTGTGCTCACGTGGGCTTTAGAGTTTGAGTCTAGCTGGATCACATTTGATAGATCTGGATTGATGCCGCATCAGACAATTTCTGGCATCAAAGCTGAAAAGACAGATGGTGTGTGTGTGACAGTATTTTGCTTGACCAGCTGAGAACAATGACAGTGGACACCTCTATGATCTTGTAAATTGATTGATCATTAGACATCAATACATGAGGACCCAAAAGGGTGAGCAAATATTCCTACTGAACTGAAAGCGCACACACCTCTGTTGCATTCTTGACAGACTGAGTAAATTGAGATTTCACCTTCATAATCTAACTTTAATGGGTACCACCATTAGAAGTAATACATTGCCTGGTAACAAACCACAAATCATGCAGGCTGCTCTGTTATTGCATTTGGAGTCTTGGCCTATAAATAAACCCCAACGCCCAGCAGAAACGAAACCGAACTGCACACAACTGTGGAGGAGAACAACAACAGGGTGGATGCGCAATCAGGTAGAACTTCCACACCATAATAACACCTGGTAACTCCTATCCAGCAACTTTTTTTCATGTGTTGCAACTGTTGGGTCGAAAAGGCGTGCAATTCTGAATAAAGAAGAAACGACAAATTTAACATATAATATGTGAGAAAAACTAGCAGTTAACATTCCTTTTTATCCAAATGAGAGGTGCCAGGTTAGTGCAGGAACCCTCGGAAGTGGGTGGTTTGAAATCTGTCCTGTTTTTGAGCCAATCATCTGTCATATGACTTATCATTTTGAAACAGTAAATTATGTCATGTCATTGGTGCATGCTAGCCCTCGACTAGTGACTATCCTTAGAATGTCAAAAACACTTTATTTTTAATGCAAGACATCTTTAACTTGAATGTGTGAGGCTTCCAGTTGTCTTAGTTGTACAAAACAGTCTGTTACGCTGCTTGATGTTGCAAACTTGGCAGTTTTACCATTTATTACACTTTGTTATTCTTTTAGTTATTTACAGCTAATGATTCAGAAGCTTCGCCCATTCACAAAAAATTTGCTTTGAAACTAGTGGATACTGTATGTAGCTTGCAAAAACATTTAATTAAAATGTTAGTTTTGAATGGCTGTCGATGAAGAAAGATCCCTGCGATTCTAAAATCCAATTTTTCTAACCCAATGTGGTTTCAGCGTCAATACCTGATGTCAATAAAAGGACACAGGGGCCATTAACACGTACGAATCCCAGGATACACAGTACAAATCCACAAATCAATCTGTTTAGAAAAAATTACAATAGAAAAGTCAACTGTTTGCATTCACACTATGTGGTTTCCATGCAAAACCATTATTAGCTATGAGGGTTTTAAGTTACAGTAGGAACATTAATCTCCCCTGAATCCACGCCGTTAAACCTCAAATCCTTAAATCCTATTATTCCATCCTCCCTTAAAGTGTATAATTTGCCTCGTCTCTTGCCGACCATCGTATTTTAAACACCGTGGGCTGGTGTGAACAGCTTCAAGGGCCTCTCTTGCCAGGAAAGCCCAGTATAGAAAGCAAACCTCGTGCCGCTCGGGCTTCTGATCAAAACACCATTTGTTCTGTGTCATTTTTGAAATATATTCTCCGGCTACATCTGCTATATCTAAACCTCACAAGGAATATGAGGCAATTTGTCAGATGTTAGATTAAACTGACACTTTACTGATAATGCTTTAGAAAGTAATTCTAACATGCCATATTTCACTCAGCTCAGGAAACAGGCGACCTCCCGCTTGTTTAAAGAGCAAATCGCTGGCCATGATGTTGCCATCACAACATCCAGCAGCTAAAATGTCACATCACCTTTGTCGACATGCCTAAATCACCAACTAACTGCTGTAGAGAGAGCTGAAGTGGACCGTTCCTTCCACCTGTTTGCTTACAAGCCACATTTCCAGGTTATTAAAGCACGTTGATCATAACCAATGTGTCTTATTTTTGTAAACAGGAAAGATGGGAGGAAATTAAGTTAGATGCATTTTCTTTATACAGCCAGGGATATTACAGCCATCCTTCTGTGTCACAAATTGAATTTACGTCAAAGTTAGACTGAAAGGATTGTGGAAATATTACTCACCCTTACTGGGATCCCTATTAAGATGCATTTAAACACAAACCTGTCTTAAAAGGTTCTGTATGTCCAATTTAGAAACATTATGAAAAAAAAAAGAAGAAGAAAAAAGAGCATACCTGAGATAACGCAGTGGCTCTATGGTCTCAGGTTCTTTCTCATTGGAGCTGTGGTTCATCTTGATTGATTCAGCCGTGCTTATCTCTGGGAATAGTCACCCTCTTATTGCTCTCTCTTTTCTCACTGTGTGCCCTGCTTCTGTCTACTGGCTGGTAAACCCAAGCTCCACGCGTAGATCAACTACTCTTGCTGGAAGTGTCAGCCAATTAAGAGGCAGGGAGACACCGGGAGTGCCGTCTGATTGGCTGAGCACCCCTGATGCTGGAGAGCTCAGTCAAGCATGAACCGCATCCCTTTCAGATGTAGCATCCTCAGTACGACAGTGTGAATATGTCTATTTCAATTCAAACGCTTATTCATCACGGTGTTGCTTTGGTACATAATTTATGTCATACTACTGGCCATGCATATATTCATGCAGTGAGGTATTAATATTTAAGGTTTGACCATTTAAAATGATTTTAGAGAACAATTAATACTAATTCATGTGAATTGTGATGCTGCTTACATATAAAACAAACAGTGCAACATGTTAAAGTGCTTAATGTCCTATTATAAACATGCACGAATTGGCTCATTTGCATTTAAAATGAGCAATCAGCAATGTTTAAAATCATTTAAATAATATAAACGTTCTAATAAAAACTGGATTAATGGAGATGTGGCTACAGTTTAGCGCCACACTGCCGTTTAGAGGTCATATCGTGTCATTGCAGGCACAACGTTTCCTATTCTATTGGAAACGCTGGAGATATAATTGAGCTCCAGTTCATCTAAAACTAATTAGAGGCATTTGTGGATATGCAATTAGAATTAACTTAATGATCCATTCCAGCACTCACCGGCCATGAACCTAATGTAGGGCGTTGAAATAACGCGTTAAATGATCGACAAGATGTATTTTTGCTCATCATATTGGTGGTTAGTGGATTACGGAAGTTTCCGTGAAACAATTAAGTGTGTTCCCGAGACATAACTGTTATAAATATCTCGAATATTCAACGCTGGACTCTCTTTGCTCATCATTAAAATGAGGTTGTAGAACGATGTGAGGATGCCTGTTTCCCGCCTCTGAATGAAAAATAAAAACGGCAAGTTTTAAATAATGTTTAAAATATGAAAAAGATTCAAAATGTGAGCTATAAAGTCGCAGTTAAAAATAACAATAATGAGATATAAAGTCATATTGGGAAGTCAGACTCTCTGAGGGTGCAACTGCTATCCATATTTCCATCTTTTTTGTGTGTGTGTGTGTAAAGGGCGAGTCAGAAAAAGCTAAATTTGCATGTTTAACACAGTTTTACAACAACTGACAAAAGCTTGTTTAAGCACCTTTTACTTAAGTTTTCAACAATCAGGTCTTCTTAAAATTAACAAAATGCTAAATTAGGCATTAATGTGGATTTAATGGGGTACAAATAAAAACCAGAGGGCTGACTGTTTCTTAGTCTACCTGGTATGTGTTCATAAGTTGTCCCTGGACTCCATGTTCTATTATGACATCATAAATTAGAATGTTGATATCTCTCAGAATGTGGTAGAACTCAAATGCCTCTTTCAAAATACTTTGCAGCAAGGGTGAGCAAACTCAAGCCAAAGAATTCATGTATTCGGCTGTTGTAAACTCCTTTGAGATTTAAAACAATGTCTGTTAATAACGTTTTGAAAGGCATGGGCTACAAGTTCATAGCTGAGATTGGAGAAGGCAGTTTTTCCCAAGTCAAGCTCGCCACTTCGCAGAAGCACCACTGTAACGTGGCCATCAAAATTGTGGACCGCGTAAAGGCCCCTAAGGATTTCGTCCAGAAGTTTCTCCCGAGGGAACTGGCGATTTTGAGAAGAGTGAATCATGAGCACATTGTGCAAATGCATGAGTTAATTGAGGTGGCTGGTAAACGACTTTGTATTGTGATGGAAGCTGCAGCAAAAGATCTCCTTCAGAAGATACATGAAGTGAAACGCCTCCCAGAAGACCAAAGCAAAAACTTGTTCTCTCAGATGGTCAGTGCCATCAACTACCTCCACCAGATGGACATCATCCATCGGGACCTCAAGTGCGAAAACATACTGCTGACAGCCGAAGAACAAGTTAAGATCACAGACTTCGGTTTCGCCCGCTGTGTTCAAGACCCTTCAGAGCTCAGCGAGACCTTCTGTGGTTCTGCAGCCTACACTCCACCAGAAGTCATCATGGGAATGCCGTATGACCCAAAGAAGTATGACATATGGAGCCTCGGGGTGATTCTATACGTCATGGTGACTGGATCGATGCCATATGATGATACCAACTTGAGGCGACTTCACCGTCTTCAACGAAAGTCTTTGGTTTTTTCAGATGATGCTGGTGTTCAGGAACCGTGCCAGGTCTTCATCCGTACTCTGCTCCAGTTCAATCCTTCCACACGTCCAACCATTCAGCAGGTGGCAGAACATCCGTGGACGCAGAAGGGAAAAAGCTAAAGCACACAAGCTAATAAAACAAAGTGTCCAAATGCAAAGAAACACAGTGTTACAAATTCATTCAGCTGGGAGAGTTTGGATAGTCCTAATATTTGAATTCCAGTCACGACTGAGGAAAATGATCAGTTTTAGGAGAACAGTCTGAGGCAGAATAGCAATAGATTAATGGAGAAACTATAAAATAAATTACTCAAAGTAGTGGTTGACCAATGTGGGTCTTTGTAATGGCCCATGATGATACAGCTATCTACAGAGCAAGGTGGTCGAAGAGCAATGTAATAACAATTTTATCTGCAGTAATTAAGATTTTATTTTCTATTCTAGATTTTATTTATTCTCTATTTTAAGACTATTTTCTTTTAGAAACTTTAACTTAAAATACTATATATATATATAACTCAAATGCTGAAAATACAAAAAAAAAAAAAAAAAAAAATATATATATATATATATATATATATATATATATAGTGGTACGTTATTTTAATATTAACATTTCTTGATTCTGTTAATAAAAATAATTTGAACTTAGAATGTGGGGACTTCAAATGGGGGGGGGGAAAAAACTTGAGAGCCATAGATAAATTTTAATGGAAAATTCCAAACCCATATGATATTTTTGAAAACTTTTATCTTTATAACATGAAAGTAGACATCTTTCATGGTATCTTTGGAACTTGGACCTTATTTGGTCACTATGAATTTGTATGGCTACAGATGCATGAACATTAAAAATGAATTTCAATCAGATTTGGAACAACATGAGAATATAGCGATTTTTATTTTGTTCCTTAAAAACTTATTTCTACAACCCTCACATCTTCATTTTCAATCACATCAAATTAACATCGTCCACCCTGACCAAAGGCCATTTCACACTCCATCAAACACTCAAAAGTTTATTAAATTTTATTAAAATTAGATCCCACTTTGAAAAAAAAACAACCACATTCACACTCAAAATACACCCACACACCAGACGAAACAGGTTAAAATTAGTTTTTATTATAATTATTAACTGATAAAGCAGAAACAGATGAAAAAAAAAAAAAAGTTTTTTTTGTTTTATTTTTTTTACAATTCTTAAAAGAGATGCTCCTCAATAAACAATGGCAGCATCTCAGGGGGAAATGGAATGGTGTTAGTTGTCAGCAGCAGGAAGTAGTCAGAACTGCAGTCAGAAACGGGGGGCCTCTGTGTCCAAAATGCTCCACAGGCATTCAAGATCACTGAACGGACCATCTCGAGAAAAGGGAAAACAAATCGACTGAAGCAGAACCGACTCAACGTGTTCATGGACTGCGATGACAAAGGACCCGAGCTGTTGTATATAACATATATAACTGTTTAGCTAAAATACCAAGCGTACTGCTAGCAAATCATATCAGATGAAAGGAAAATAAGAGACAGTAAAAATAACATGACCACCACCTAACAGGTAGGACTCAGTTTAGCTAAAATTGTGTGCTACATTCAATAAGCAGTAATGCTTTCAACCCAAACATTTCCTTTAAGGAAAGATTAAGCCGTGACTTAAGCAGCACGACTTCCAACAGGATCTAAAATGGTAGACGGGACATGAATGAACTGCGCGTTAGACAAAAAAAAATTTGCATTCGAACATCCTAAATACAGTCCAATCTTAAATTCACAAGGCTTTGAAACTATTTGGGAAGGAGCTAATGTGATATCCTTCATCTAAAGTGACATTTATAAATAACACAACATCCAAATATTACCTAGATGCTGTTATAAGAAAGCCTATGGGGGAGCACATCACAACGGTAACTAAAAGCGCAACACATCAATTGTTTCTGGAAAAAAAATAATAAAATAAAAAATAAAACAAAAAAACCTACCGTCTGGCTCATCTGATAAACACATCACTCAAACATGAAGGTCTAGTAGTAGTCCTGTTGCGGCTGCTGCTTTTTGTTAGTTACGTCCATCTCTGTAACCATCCCTGATGCACAATTCTTGGATAAATGTCTTTCATAAGCTTACAAAGAAAAAAAATAAACAACCCCAAAGTATTCAAAAATACACACTACACCAGATGTATAACCACCTCAACAGTATAACAATTCCTTAAACTTCTAGCCTTTAAAAAAGGCCATTTTAAAAAGGGTGGAATGAGTCCACATTGAAGCTAAAAAAAAAAAAAAAAAAAAACAACAAAAAAGCAATGCATTGACATCAAATACACATACACTCTTATATCTGTTAAAGAGACGCTGTGGGTCAGAAAATGTAGCTAAAGCCGTGTAGATGGTCCACAAAAAGGTCGTAAAACAACCCCCTGGCATCACGCAAGAACTCTATGGTCCTGTGTTCTCCACTTCCTGTGGGAAAAAGTGTCCATGAGCCTCTGGAAAAGTCATACAGAGGCTTTAGTTTCACATAATGGAGCAATTACTCCACCTGGAGGGCCGTGAATTGGGAGTTGTGTGAGATGTGTATTAGATCACTAAAGCTCATTGGGTAATGGAGGGATTCAGTAGATAGATACAAAGGCCTGTAGAAAAGGTCCTTGGTCTCCTTGATCACTGATCCCGGTACAGTTCTCCTCTAGGATGCTTGTTGGCCTATGGGGTCTTACCTTAGACTGTACAACTAAGGGTCTCAGAACAGAGAAATAGAGAGAAAATATAATAATTTTTAAATTTTTATTATTGCTTAACGGCTGGTTGTCTGATACTGTTAACCGACCGAATGTCCAAAAAGACAGGATTATAATTCTGAGAAATTTGAGTGATTTAATCAGGGCATTATTTCCATGTGTTTGCCGTTTGGGAAATGGAGCGGGAAGGGATCATGTCCAAGAGGTACTCTCGCTGACGGTCCACCGGAGATGTTGTCCTGTGCACAGACAGACTGGGGTTGACATAAGCCATGGTGACACCTGTCGGGGGAGAATGTAAAGTGGTTAACGATTTTGAAAGAATGACCAAGTACATTTATAAAAGATCTGAAGTGTTAATAGCCTACCCTACACCTCAAGCTAAATTAACTGTGACTTTAAAAACAAGGTTGCAAAGTAACAGGGTTGATGGTAACAGGATTGACAGTTTGATATTTCACCAACAATTACTAGCCTTATGGCAATGGTCAATTTATTAGTTATGATGGTAAAAGGTTTGATAAATTAGTGATAAAAAGAAAAGAGGCTTCAATTTGTTCATGAAGAGTGGGAAGGATGATCTCCTGTGATGGTTTTTGATTAATTGAATAGTACTCAATTTAAAAAAAAAAAAAAATAAAAAGAATATCTACAATTATGATGGTAACAGGGTTGACCATTTAAGACTGACCGCTTCTTAAACACCTATTGTAATGTATGATCGTAATGAATATTAAAAAAAAAGATGTATTTGAATTTAGTTAAGAGAGATATTGACAAGTTTCATGACTGGAATAGTACAGAATTTTAATAATCAATAGTTATAATGGTAACAGGGTTGGTAATTTAAGATTATCCCATTCTTATCCACCTAATAACATAAGATAAAGTGATAAACAGCTTGTTCTTGTACTTGTTCAATAGTTGAAAGGATGATGACATATGACTGTTTTTGATTAATCAAACAGTACAGAATTTTAATATTCAACAGTTGTAATGACAACAGGGTTGACAACATAAATTGTCAATTTCTTACGTACCTAAAATGGGATGCACCAAAATGAAAATTCTGGGCCAAAAACCGAAAGTGCTTTGTAATAATTATTTATTAATTTATTAAATAATATAAAGTAATTTCATAAGACTTAACTAAATTTTAACGATGCTGAATTTAAAAAAAAAAAAAAGCCAATAAAATAACCACACCTTTATTGAAAGTAACAAAATTAGACAAATATATTAATATTAAATATCAATATATTACTTTTGAGTTCTATGCAACAATCAGATATAACTTTTTATTTGACTAATTATCCAAATAATCTGTAATCCTACAAAGCTATTATTATCAGAGCATGTCAGCAGAGCAGAGGGGCTCCATTTTACCAGTGTCGCCCAGTACAGCTGTACTACAGAATGTTACAGAACAGTAGTGCTATTGCAAACAGGAACAAGTATACTACATAGAAATTTCCTGTCAGCTCGTTATTTGAGCGGACCTTGCTTTTCCGGTGAGCGTGAGCAGAACGTACAATCATAGAGCGGAATGTTGAGCTGCTAGAAGGAGAGTGAAACCTGCGCGCTTAACACTGCTGGGTGATGTAGCGCGACATTTTCAGCTCATATTTTCTCATTAAGCCGAAAACCGAAAATGCCATTTTCAGCGGCTGAAATTTAGGTGCGCCCTAAATCAAGGACATTTATTTATCATTGAATGGATGTAAATTATTAAAATTGTGTACTATTCCATTCATACATAAATCTCCGACAACCTGTGTTTAAAAAAATAAAACTCAAAAAAAATATAGAGAGTAAACAAACTATTTTTTTTCCCTCATAATTTTTTGGAAAACTGGGAAACCCAAGGTTGGAACAGGCCAAAACTCAGTCTCAACTAACTTTTAAAAATAAATTATACAGGGTTTTGTTGATGCGTTTAGAAAAATGTGTTGCACATGTTAACAGGAGCACTTTTGCCTCATTTTTGCTTGTTAGCCCTTTGCAGTCAATCAGCTCAATATATACACTAAAAAAAAACATGTACAGAAACAGGAAAAGAAGAGACAGGAAAGGGGCAGACTTTATTTTTTTATTGATTTATTTATTTTTTTTTTAAGTAGGCATCATCTACCTGCAGTGCTGCTGTTCTGTTTCCTCCAGGTATTGGTGGTGGGGTTTCTGCTGCTGGTGCCCTTTTGCCCTGCCCTCACGACATGCTTACCTGGCCTGCTGACCAGCGCGGCGGCCGTGACGGCGTTCTGGAGCTGGGAGGAAGTGGAGAAGCTGTGGCTCACCCCGCGTACGCCCGCACTCACTGCCTGCTGTACGCTACGGGACAGCTGGCCTGGAGTCTGAGGAGAAAAACATGCTAAAGTCAGAAAACACCATGTTTGGGACAAAAGCAACCAAGACAGGAGTGTCCATTACCTGCTTGATGGTGGTGGTGTGGTATCTACCGACCGACGTCCCCCTGTTGGTCTGCTGGGTCAACGACGTGCTCACCTGCTTATATTGTGGCGACACCAGCACATGATCGGATTTAATCACCGGCGAGGATGAGGAGGAAGATGATGAGGTGGTGGTGGTCTTGGAGACGGACGAGGCGGCCTGCTGCAGGATGCGCTGCTCGATCTCTTGCTCCTGCTGCAGGGCTTTGACGAAGGCGGCCTTCAGGCGGCTGGTGTGCTCAGCCTTCAGGGCCTTCTTCTGGTTGGAGCTCATGCACTGCTCACAGAGGATGGAGTCAATGCTCTTCTCCTGCCTCCAGCGAGAGGTGAAGTCTGTCTGGCACTGGGAGCATGTGAAGGGCTCCTTGGGTGCCGGGGTAGATGCAGACTCGGTCTGCGGCTGCTTACCTGGAAAGAAAGCAATTAATGTTAGCATGGTAAAGTGTAGTATTTCGTAAATACGAACTATTAGGGTGTACCCACTTTTAGCCAGTGTATCTAGAAGGTTCTGGACCACCATTTCCAGCCCCACCAAGTAGATGAACTCATTATTAGCTGCCGAGGGCAGGAAATTGAGCTCTGGTGCTGGAGGTTTAGGTGGCGGTATGTCAAGAAGAGTTTTCTCCAGCTGTTTCCGTAACGCAAGCTTGGCAGCGGCCTGTCGGCTGGCAGGAGATTCATTGGCACTGACAGAGGTGCTGCTGCCCAGACCAGACTGAGAGCTCTTCAAACCGGTGGAAGAGGCCTGGACAAGGAGAAACATCATGTGAGCTCCTAACAGCTTTTATTTATCAGTAAGACAAACACAATGTTACATCCCTGATATGTAGGGATGTAACGATTCACAACTCACGATTCGATACGATTCCCGATTTTGATTTCACAATTCGATTCACGATTTTAACAAAATGAGATTTAAGGCAAATTATAAATTAAATGTGTCCTTTTATTATTGCTTTGAAAAAATGCTGCACGTTTCTTTGTGAAACTGAAATATAACACTATAGTAATATACCACTATAGCACTTGCATATTATTGCTCTTTTGTTGGTTTTGATTGCTTCTATTGTCCTCATTTGTAAGTCGCTTTGGATAAAAGCGTCTGCTAAATAACAAAATGTAAATATAAATGTAAATAACAAAACTAAATTGAAATTTTAAAACAAGCCCAAAATCAAATAAGTAACACAAATAAAAGAAATCTCTTCATACAAACAAACTAAGGCTTTGTCTGTGCTCTTTCCATTTAAAATTAGAGGCAACCACTGCATTTTAATCATGATCCAAACAAAGGTGCTGCATACATGCAACATGAGCAGTTTTTAATCTAAATTAGATTGTATAATTTTGAAATTTGAAGCAAAAACAGAATGGTCTGACTTCAGTTTTGTGAAACTATACATATATATCTGCATGAAACAGAAACAGCAGACGAGCTGAATGAGACGCAGATTCACTCTCTGCCAGCAGGTGGCGCTTTAAGCGTTTCCTTGGTTTCTGCTGTAAACAAAGCAGCGCTGCACTTATGAACTTCAATATGCATTATACAGAGGCAAGGTGAAAAGAAAAAATACCATCTAATCTTTTCTAAAGACAGTAAGTTCCCCTCAGAATAAACTCCTACCCCTAATTGAATCGCGATTTCGAATCGTTACATATTTGAATCTATTTTCAACCGGCTCGCAGTTAATCGTTACATCCCTAATAATATGTAATATATCTTTCATATTATAAGCATTTTTTTATTTTTTAAAACCTTTCGGTTCATTGCTTACTTTGCAAACTATATAAAATTTTTATGTTAATTATAAAAAAAATGTATATTAAGTATGATATAGCAACTACAGCTAGTTACTTAATCACAAACAGTAGTATTACTTACTTTAAATATATTAAATACAAATATATTATAAATATATTCAAAAATTGTCATACACTTACATATAAATATACTACACCTATATAATATAAATTATATAATAATAAAATATGCATAATACAGCTACTGTTGCTAGTTAAAAAGCATGAGATAATTTATAAAAGTATATATGCAGATAATGCTATATGCTTATAATAATATAGTTATGATGGCAACAGGGCTGACAATTTAAGATTGTCCGATTCACACCTTACACACCTAATGATATAAGATAAAGTGATTAAAAAAAAGTTACTAATACTATAAATGGAATAATATCAAAGTGTATAACTACTTATAAAAATTAAGTATTATTAATAATAATTTAAAAACTAAAACAGCAAAAATATATTAAAACTTATATTTACAGTAGTTAATAGTTTTTAATAAATATAATGACAAGTTATAAAAATTACAATAATGTATTTTAATATGCATTTGTTTACTTATAACTTTAAAAGATAAGTTACAGTAGCTTTAATTGTATAAATACATTATTAAAAAAACTGTATAATATAAAATATTTATATATAAAATGTTCTAAATACTATAATATTATTTTTAAACACTCAGCATTATAAATACCTTTACTGCATCAACTTATATTGCAATAACCATTATATATATATATATATATATATATAAATAAAAAAGAACATGGTATATAAGTAAATGACAGTGACCTGTGAGACCAGGACGTTTGCATTGGCTACACGGATCAGGCCCTGCTGAATGATCCTCTGGCCCTGCACCTGTACGTTGGGTACGGAAGTTCGTGCGCCCAGCAGCAGAGGAGGAGGACCAGAACCCGAGTGGTGTTGCTGCTGCCGTAGGGTCGCAATCTGATGCGGGGTCACAGCGATGGGCTAACACACAAACGTCAGAGAAAAACGCTTGGTATAAAAGTAAAATTCTTTTACGGGTCATCAAGCCACAGTAGTACATACCTGGGAGCCTCTGACTAAGGTTGGCATGACTACGGTATTATGCTTGGAGACCTGCGCTCCACCTCGAACCAGAGGAGGAGGAATGACTGTCCCTGAGTTTCGGTTGGAGACCTGAAAACAAAACATGTATTTAAGTCTAAATAGCTCTTCACAGTTCAACTTTTAGAAACACATCGAGACCATTGCAGGAACATGCAATAGACTCAACAGCACTGACACTGAATATTATTATTGTTTTTTATTCATTTCAGATTTTTTATTTGATTATACGATCAACGGTTTTCACACAAAACTAAATTAAAAATGCCAATTATTTTCTTTATTATTTTATCTCATAATAATAATAACAACAACAACAACAACAACAACAACAACAACAACAACAACAACAACAACAACATTATAATTAAAAAAATTATGTAACAATGATTTTATAATATATTTTACTAAAGGGTTTTATACAACATTTTTAATTAGATTAAAATTGCTAACAATTTTGTTATTTTATATAATAATAATAATAAAAAATTATTTCTTCATTCATATTTTTTTGTTTGTTTGTTTATAATACCAAAGTTTTTTTGGTTTGTTTTTGTTTTTTTACACAAAACTGCATAATAATAATAATAATAATAATAATAATAATAATAATAATATTATTATTATTATTATTATTATTATTATTATTATTATTATTATTATTATATATATATATATATATATATATATATATATATATATATATATATATATATATATATATATATTTTTTTTTTTTTTTTTAAATTTCTTTATTCATTATTAGTTTTTATTTGTTTATAATAACAAAAGGTTTTTACACAAAACTGGATTAAAAATAGAAAACATTTATCTCATTTTATGAATAATAATAATAATAATAATAATAATAATAATAATAAATAATATAATTATTATTATTTACTCATTATTTCTGTTTTTCTTTCATAATTCCAAAGGGTTTTTTTATACACAAGACTGAATTAAAAATGCAAAATATTATCTTTAGAATTTTATCTTGTAGTAGTAGTAGTAGAAGGACCAATAATACTATTAATATTAATAATAATAATAATTTTTTTTTTTATTAGTTCATAACACCAAAGTCTATTACACAAAACTGGATTAAAGATGCAAAATATTATCTTTATAAATTTTATCTAATACTAATAGTAGTAGTAGTAGTAGTACCAGTACTACTACTACTATTATTATTATTATTATTATTATTATTATTATTAAACATAATAATAATTTCAATTTTTTAATTAGTTTATAACAAAGGCTGTCACACAAAACTGGATTAAAAATGCAAAATATTTTCATTATCTATCTATCTATCATAATAATAAAATAATTATTTTTTCAATTTTTGTTTTATTATTAGCATAATTTTTATAATAATCAAATTGTTTCTTTATTCATTCTCTCTAATAACGACATACTACTGGACACCTGCCGATTTAAACATGCACCATCGTGAGGTCATGTGCATTGTAGTGTACTACTGTTTGAAATGTTTAGCATAGTTTAACACATTTTCACTGACCTGTAGGGGTCCTTTAGTGGACGAGATGCTGCCCCTGACGAGAGGTGGAGGTGCAGCCACAGAATTGGTTGACTGCAATACAGAAGTCATCAGTGTCAGGTCAGATTGAACTTCAAGCATCTTTATTGTTGCATCTGACAACCCGACTGTTACGTTTTTTTACCTTTTGCACAACATCTTTTTGGGTCTGACTCTGTCTGAGTTTCTTCAGCAGGACGAGTTTGGCCTCCTGAAGACGCAGTTCTTCCTGCAGCTGTTTGATGATGCGCTCACGTTCAGCCGGGCTGCTTTTCTGAACGTGACATAGACAAGAACAGTCACGTTAGTAAGTGAACAGGAGATCTGATGCATTGTTATATCAAGTGCAAATGATCTGTAGATAAAATGTCCTTAGAAGTCACATTACCATTAGCATATCAGTATCCGTCTTCTTAAAACTGTAGCTGACCCCATTCATACAAGGACTAGAGGGCTCATTGTCCGACAGAACAATGACATCATCTGGCGTCGGAGGTCGCTCTTTCTTTATGTCACTGAGAGACAGAAAGAAGAAAACATGAGCAATGGCTAAAAACACATTGATTGAGATACAGTCAATGTCTCTTTAAATGCATGAATATTTAGAATTGCATATTACTCATATTATTTCTGCAGTATATAGTATGTACAGTATGGAAATTTTTCTGTATGAGTGAAATACCTGGATAATCGAATAGGTAGGTAATTTGCTAAATTACCAAAATGTGAAGTATAGGGGTGAGCGATATGATCAAAATGAGTACTTTTTTCATGGTAACAAATATATATTATATATATATATATATATATATATATATATATATATATATATATATATATATATATATATATTATATATAAACCATAGTTATTTTTGCTATACATGCTATAGTTATTTTTGCTTTAAATAAGGTCTTTTTGATATCAACATTTTTGATACCATAGAAATGTTATAATTCTTGGCACCAGTATCAATCACAAAAAAACTAATACTAGCCTAAATTTAAAAAAAAAAGACAAGTAAACAGTCAGTGATTAAAAAAAAAAGAATAAGAAACTAATTACAAGCAACAGCACAAAAAACTACAGTAGAACAAATAAATTAGAAATGCTTCATACATTGTATTAAAGTAATTAAATGTATAAAAACACTGCATATTCTTCACTATGTAAACTAAATATATAGGCTATTTCTTATTAAAAATACAAAAGTGTTTCTGTGTGAGCACTCAAATCTTAGCGGGAAATGGATGTTTTTAAAATTTCAGTACCGAATAGTATCGCGGTCGATACTTTTGACAACACTTATATATTGTATCTTATATATACATATATACATATACACACACACAGGGCTCGAATTGAGGGGGGATGCGGGGGGGATGGCATCCCCCTGGTCAAAAAAAATAAAGCATCCCCTCTGTAAAACCACCATCCCCCTTACCATCCCCTTTGGATTATTAATTTTGTGTATTACGTAAAACTTACGCACATGAAATGTTAAAATTATCTATTTATGATCATTTACGAACTAAATAACGGCGATTGGCCAATCAGAACTTGGTACTGTAACAAACTGCGCACAAGCGGAAGCAATTTCGTAATTTTTCGCGCAAAATGGTTTAAGCGCAACTTTAGAAGTTCTTTTAAAAAAAAAGACAACAGAAGGTATGATTTTTCCTTGATTAGAACTTAAAAGACATTCTCGTGACATAATGTATGTGTGACTGTAGGAGAGCTGACATTATCCAACTTAGAGAGAAAAAAAAAAAAAAAAAACTACACGTCTTGAGAGTCCAAAAGCATTCACTGCGCGATGAAGCCCATTAGAATACAGTTAGAATGCCCTTAGAAGGCCGCAAGCACAAACGTGCTATTCGTTTTATACAACTGTGCATAGCAACATGGTGTTTCATTCCGTGAATGAATCAGTTTTTGAACTAATCGAGCGAGCCAGTGATTCAACGGTCTCACTTGTTTCGTTTTTATTGAATCAGCCGTTTTGAACGAATCGTTTGATGTGAATGATTCAGTAAGTCATTTATTAAAACAGGAACTTGCTGCCACCTACTGGTAGTTTTATTGTCATATTTATTTATCCATGACAGACCTAAATCAGCCAAGGTGCCAGCACAAAAACACATTCAGCAAAATATTGTTTAATTATCAATATTGACCAAAATTCCTCTATTTCAGGCCCCAGAAGGGAAAAAAAAAACCAATAAGGCAAATTTTTTATTAAATAGAAACCTTTTTAAAAATGAGACCAATTTTGTAATCATTGTGTAAAATTAATAAATAAATAAAAAAAAAAATAAAAAAAATAATATATATATATATATATATACACACACACACACACACACATACAGTGCACAGCATAAATGAGTACACCCCCTCTAAAACTTAAATTCACCAATTACTCTTTACTTAGATGACATGTTAGGGTACTTTGGAGATACAGTATAATGTTCAAACAAGCCTTCTTGATCAATTACCAAAGAAGAATGTCAAAATTATTCAGCAAAATAAGATTTTCTTATCAAAGTGATAAAATGTTGTGTTGCAAAAATGAGTACACCCTCCTGAAAGTTACTAAATAAAACTTAAAAAATAAAAAAGTGTGTATAGGTTTAAGGTTATTTTTGATCAACAGGTAAGTATATTGAACCAAAACATTTAAAGACAAGTAATTTCCTGACAATTAAAAGTGTTATATAGCCCACTGAATCATACTCAGACTTAATGCTGGCGGCAATGGAACCACTTGGGAGAGAACTGCCAGGTGACTTATTTCTTAGCATAAAAGAGGACAATGGTACAAGAGGAATACCAAATTATTGTTTTAAGTGTGAAAATATAGCAGAAGTAGCACCGACATTCAAAAACAATAGACTTGTGACAAGGCTCCTGAAATAATCAGGTCTTCACTTTAAGTTTTCATTTAGTGTTGAGTGAATTTTTGCTAGAAAAAGGGCAGGAGAAATAACATGCAAGTGTCTCAGAGCCGGCAAAAGCTATGAAAAGAGTGACACTTTATCTCACAGAGTATGACGCAGCCTGCAGAAGTGATATGCATGGTTGGTGTCACCACTAGAATTACCTACTGTAGCCAAAGCAAAATAAACTCATTTAACCTCTTCCAAGGCCCATATTTACAAAATAGAGACTTCTGGGAATCCATACTCTGCATTGTTGGGCATTTTTTCAGCATTACAATGAAGATATTCATTCTCCCGAGGTGAAAATCCTTCAGTGAACATGTATTTCTCAATCTTAACGCTCTTGCACAATGTAGTTAGAAATCTTTCATTTTTGAGCAGCTGTGGGGGATTCTGTAGAGATGAGCTGAGCAAAACTCCCCATTAAAGACCAGAGCATTTAAGGAGGTCGTCCTCCAGGAGTTAAACAGGACAGATGTGAAAATTTGTCATGAACTTGTACACTCAGTGCCAAGAAGGGTCAGAGCAGTATACTTAAAGTTCTGGAGGACATACTAAGTACTAGAATATTATACATTTGCTGAATTAAATCTAGGGTGTACTCATTTCTGCAATCCTTCATTTAAACAAAATTGGCTAATTTACTTATCTTACAGAAAATACTGGCATATATTTTGTTGTTTTTATTAAGTATATGTTTAATACATTTCAATTTTGCCATCTTCTCAATTATATTAGTGATCATTAAGAAAATACATCTTTTATATTTATTCAGAGGGGGTGTACTCATTTATGCTGTGCATTGTATACATATACATACACACACACAGATACATCTCAAAAATTTGAATATCATGGAAAAGGTCTTTATTTTTTTGTAATTTAATACAAAAAAGCAAACTTCTTATATTCTAGATTCAAAGTAACCTGGGCTTCAGTAACGACTCAGCAGTGCCACAGGCTGATCGCCTCCACGCCATGCTGCATTGAAGCAGTAATTCATGCAAAACGAGCCCCAACCAAGTATTGAGTGCATAATTAAACCTACTTTGGAGATCTTGCACATTTCTGTTTTGTAAATGTTTTTTTTTTTATTGATCTTTGAGAAAATATTCTATTTTTTGAGATACTGAATTTTTTAATTTCCTATGCTGAAAGTCGTAACCATCAGAATTTAAAACCAAAAAACTCTTGAAATATTTCAATTTGTGTGCAATGAATCTAGAATATAGGAAAGTTTGCTTTTTTGAATTAAAATTACAAAAAATGAAGAACTTTGCCGTGATATTCTAATTTTTTGAGATGCACCTGTATAGCACACACGTACATACACACAGCAGGTAAAATAAGCATTGAACACGTCACCATTATTTTAGCAGTAAATATATTTCTGAAGGTGATGTTGACATGAAATTTTCATCAGATGTCGATAACAACCCAAGTAATCCTACATACAAAGAAAACAATACAAATAAGTTCAGAAATTAAGTTCTGTGTAATGAAATGGAATGACCCAGGGAAAAAGTATTGAGCATGCTTACTGAAATTTATTTAATACTTCTTTCAAAAGCCTTTGTTGGTAGTGACAGCTTCAAGTCGCCTCCTGTATGGAGAAACTAGTCGTATGCATTGCTCAGGTGTGATTTTGGCTCATTCTTCCACACAGTCTTCAAATCTTGACCGTTCCATGGGCCTCTTCTATGAACTCTGATCTTTAGTTCTTTCCATAGATTTTCTATTGGATTCAAGTCAGGTGATTGGCTGGGCCATTCTAGCAGCTTTACTTTCTTTCTCTGAAACCAATTGAGGGTTTCCTTGGCTGTGTGTTTGGGATCATTGTCTCGCTGGAATGTCCACCCTCATTTCTTCATCATCATCCTGGTAGATGGCAGTAGATTTTTATCAAGAATATCTCGGTACATTTTTCCATTCATCCTTCCCTCAATTATATGAATTTTGCCGGTGCTATACCATGATGTTTTGGGGTGATGTGCAGTGCCATTTGACCTCCAAACATGGTGTGTATTATGGCATCCAAAGAGTACAATTTTTGTCTCATCTGACCAGACTATATTCTCCCAGTATTTCACAGGCTTGCCTAAATGTTGTGCAGCAAACTTTAAATGAGCTTCAACATGCTTTTTCTTGAGCAATAGAGCCTTGCGTGGTGAGCGTGCATACAGGCCACAGCGGTTGAGTGCATTACCTACTTATTGTATTTATTATTTTCTTTGAAACAATTGTACATGCTAATTCCTGGTCTTTCTGAAGCTCTCCACAAGTGATCCTTGGCTCTTGGACAACTCTTCAGATAATTCTTTTCACTCCTCTGTCAGAAATCTTGTGAGGAGCACCTGGTCGTGGCCGGTTTATGGTGAAATGATGTTCTTTCCACTTCCGGATTATGGCCCCAACAGTGCTCACTGGAACATTCAGAAGTATAGAAATCCTTCTGTAACCAATGCCATCAGTATGTTTTACAACAATAAGGTTGCGAAGGTCTTGATAAAGCTCTTTGCTCTTACCCATCATGAAATGTTTCTTGTGTGACACGTTGGTCATGAGACACCTTTTTATAGGCCATCAGTTGGGACTGAAGCAGCTAATATTAATTTCCACTGACAAGGGGCAGGATTGCTTTCTAATTACTGATAGATTTCAGCTGGTGTCTTAGCTTTCCATGCCTTTTTGCACCTCTCTTTCTTCATGTGTTCAATACTTTTTCCCTGTGTCATTCCACTTTATTACACAGAACTTAATTTCTGAACTTAATTGTTTTGTTTTCTTTGTATATACGGATTACTTGAAAATTTCAAGTCAACAGCACCTTTAGAAATATATTTACTGAGAAAAATGGTGACGTGTTCAATACTTCTTTTACCCGCTCTGTGTGTGTGTGTGTGTGTGTGTGTGTGTGTGTGTGTGTGTGTGTATGTATGTATGTATGTATGTATGTATGTATGTATGTATATGTGTGTGTGCGTATATATATATATATATATATATATATACACACACACACACACATACATATATATATATATATATATATATATATATATATATATATATATATATATATATATATATATATATATATATATATATATATATATATATATATATACACACATACATACCTATATATTTATAAAAAACAAATTTGTTTTTATATGCTTTGTTTATTAATTTTTTTAATTATTAATTTTTATTGAATTTTCCAAGATATATACACAGGACACAACATGCTGATTTAAAGGTGACAATGTTTTGTACTGATTGAAATGTTTAGCGCTAAAATGTTTAACATTTATAATAGTATATACTTATACAGTTTACATGTAAAAAAAAAACAAAAAAAAAACAAACAAAAAAAAAAATGCCGTTTATACTACATACTAATGGCTAGGGCTGGACGATTAATCGAAAAAGAAATCGAATCCGAAATTCAGAACCTTTAACCGACATAATTTTCCCATGTCGGTTATTTAGTTTTTTTTAATCCTAATACTTTCCCCTTAAAAACATACTACCACGTCGGCAGCACTATACAGACATGCATGACCGTTGCGCTCACGTCTTTTGCAGCGTCTTGCACGAAGAATTTACACTTTTACACGCAGCGCCGCTCAACAATGTCAGTTCCAAAACAGTAGATCAATCAGAAGACCCCGGAGGTGGGGCAAGCGTTGCAAGCTTTTGTTTACAGTAGCAGGTTGACATAACACAACGGAGTAGGCATTCTGCGCTGCGTCTCGCTGTTTTAGACACAAAGACGTGTTCTGTGTGAACGGCCAGTAAAAGAACCTAGAGTAAATACATATATAGAGTGACAGGACAAGATCAATGAGATGGTGCCATGCTTTTTCTCTTAATCAGCAGTGTTCTATTTGCATACATTCATTATTTAAAACATTTGTTTACAGGAGATGCAAGTTATTATTTTCTACTTTTCACATTGCATTATTTAAAAATACTATTAATTTACAAGAAATTATTTACAAGAAGTTATTTTCTTTTTGCGTGACAATATTTAAAATGAACTTTGTTTGCAAGAGATGCTGGTCATTTTCTACTGTTGACATGGCAATATTCATTTATTTTGTTTGCAAAAAATGAAAGATTTTCTTTTTTTTTTTTTTTTTTTTAGGAAACTTGCTTTTTACAATAATACTGAAATGTGACTTTTTTCTTCATTTCAAGCAAGCTTTGATTTAATTTTTTCAAAATATTCAACAAATAACCATAAATAGTTTATTTCCTTCAATTATTTTAAAATCACAAAGATAAGAAATGCACTCTTTCATTAGAAAAAATATCCCACATTTAATAGTGGAGTATTTTTACACTACAACCCTTAAATGAACTATGAGGGCAAAAAATAAAAAAAATAAGAAAATATAAAATAATCGTGAAATAATTGTAATCTAGGTAAAGTGTTCAATTAATCGAGGTTTTGATTATTAGGTCAAATCGCCCAGCCCTACTAATGGCCCATTGCTCCTCACTTAATGCTGCATTTTCTGCACTGCCCACTAGAGGTCGTCCTAAGACCGCTGACTGTACATTTTGCCCTCAAACACTTAAAGGAGTTGTTCTTGAAGGAAGTTCCACAAGTAGTATCAGAAGGTCTCATAAGAAAACGCAACATTTTTTTTAGATTGGATACATAAGCGGCTCCAAATGCAAATCAGCCCTAACAAGAGAAATATGAGAGCGGTGTCGTGTTGACGTCTCTTAAGGACAGTAGTGCTGTACCCAGATGGGTCTACGGCCCCTCCTGAGGGACGGAGGAGGAGGAGGGGGATGGGATGGCTAGTGGCCAGGCTATTGTGTGTACTCAGTCCTCAACTTTCCCTGCAGACGGGTCGCTCGCATATCAACAAAGACACCCGCTTTCATGCTCCTACTCCGGCTGCTGGTGGGTTCATGAAGGGAGTGTCAGAGAGGGCTACTGGGAAATCTGCCAGAGGCCTTTTGCTGCTTATAGGATAAGGGTCACATACTAAACGCAATATCGCAATAACACCCTCATCAATAGTGAAATTAGCTTCTTGGGAGCAACTGTAGCAGCTACATTTTTTAGGACAATGCAAGTCATGTTTGCCCACTGACACAACAAAATAGCTGTTTATGTGTTGCTATGGTGTTCTAGGTTGTTGTTAAAGGGGTCATATGATGCGATTTCAAGTTTTCCTCTCTCTTTGGAGTGTTACAAGCTGTTTGTGCATAGATAAGATCCCTGAAGTTGCAAAGACTAAAGTCTCAAAACCAAAGAGATATTCTTTATAAAAGTTAAGACTCAACCAAAACGGCTTGTCACGATGTGGGGAGATTTGCAAAACACCGCCCAAATGTATACGCAAAGAAAGAGGGTGGGACTTTTATTCTCGCTGTAGTGTTGTTGCTGCCGCCGGCGCCGCCATGTCCTGGAGACGCTGTGTTTCGTTGTGAAAGTGAAAGTACTTTGTTTGGGCTTCCAAAAGAGGACATAACTAGAAATCAGTGGTTAAGTTGTATTTACAACACTGTTCCAGAACAGTTCAACCCAAATATTAGAGTGTGTTCAGCACATTTTACGGAGCACTATTTCCTGAACCTGGGAGTAGACTGCCAGCTATGCTCAAAGACTGTTTCTATAAAGTGGGGCAATTCTAACTTTGCAAGGACAGTCTGGCGCTTCTGACTCACAGCCTGTAAGTATGTTTTCATATTTAAAGAATTTGCCACTGACTATACAAACGCAAGTTTTGAGCTGTGTAGAGTAGTGCTTGTTGTTTGTCGTTTCTCCGATCACAAATGCAGACATGGTAATGTTTACGCGGCGTGACGCAACGCGACATGTAAAAAGACAGTATAAGCCATTATAATCAGTAATTATGTCCCCACTGGATGCAACAAATGCCTTGTTTGGAATGGGTTTTATTGTTTTTGTGTCTTCGCGCCCGGACACGGCATCACAATACGGTAAGGAGCGTAACATTTCCGTCTCACGCTTGAGATATTCGGCCAATCACAACGCAATGGATAGCTGGCCAATCAGAGCACGCCTCGCTTCCCAGAACGATGAGCTTTGTAAAAATCGGCGCATTTCAGAAAGGCGGGCCATAGAGGAGCAACAATAATGTACAGTATGCGGAAAATAGTGTTTTTTTTAACCTTAAACCACAAACACATTACATTACACCAAATACACAAAATAATGTTCTTTTTAGCAATGTCATATGACCCCTTTAAAGGCAATGCCAGGTGGTTTCTAGGGTTTTCTGAGTAGATAAATATGGTCCAAGTCTAAAGAGTTTTGTCCAAAGTCACTCTGAACCATAGAAATGGCTAAAGTGCTTACAATTCTTAAAATAAAATTTTTTGTAAGTTTTATCACCAAGTTAAGTTAAAACCTGTAACTGAGCTTGCGTCAAGAAGTAAACCTGGTTTAAGTCTAAAGAGTTTATTCCCAAATCAATAGTATTTATTATTTAAATCCAGGTAGAGATGGGCGATATACCAGTAGACACGATTAACCGGTAGAGATTTTGGACTATTGTCTCTATCGTGGTTACACGCTCACATGACGTCACTTTGCTACATGGTCACGAAAACGTATTGTTTGCACAGGTTTTTAAGCATTGCGGTTTAAAAACAGGTTGTTTTACGCCGTTGAAATGCAATCAGCAGTGAAAGACAACTCATTTCGCTATGTGCGCACTGTTTCTGAGGCCCCGTTTACAAGTGTGTTTTCGTTTTAAAACATCTTTTGCTACAGTTACGCCCATCGTTTACACTACTCCAGCGTTTTCAAGGTCGTAAATGGAGACTTTTGAAAACGCTGCTAACCCTGTTTTAGTTTGAAAACTCAAGAGGTTGCGTTTCAGTGTAAATGGACCAAAACAGAGACTTTTGAAAACGATGGCTGCCCACATTCGCTCTGCGTATCCTTGATGACCGTGTAAACAATAACATCATGCTCATTGTTGTACCCATAGATTTGTATGGGTAGATTCCTCATTCGACCGCTCCAAGCACGCAGACGTGTCCGCCATCTAAATATATTCTAGAAAATATATTCCCATCTAAATAGGGAATCTACCTATACAAACCTATGTTTGTACCTGCATGAAGGTAGGGATATGCCGGTATCAATTTTTCATGTTGCGATTAATTGCTAATGCTTTTATCATGGTATGCGGTATTATCATGATATTGAAATTTAGTTGCAAAAAAAAAAGTGTTCTCATATTACAGTAAAAACAGGTTTAATAACTTTCTTATAACAAAAATATCTGAACATTTAAATACAATAAAAAGCAATACACAAATTTTTTAGAAAAGTTAAACATTTTACACAGATTAAAGTGCAAAAGAATTAAAAGACCAATAGGTATCACTTTACAGTAAGATTTCATTAGTTAACCTTAGTTAATGCATTAACATTATCAATGAGCAAAAGCTACATTTGCTACAGAAGTTATTAATCTTTGTTAAAAATAATAACTCCTAGTTCATGTTAGCTCTGGTTCATTTAAAAAAAAAACTGTTTATAGCACAGTTTATAATTTTGATTTTAACAATGTGCTATTAAATATTTCAATTACCTAAGATTAATAAACGTTTAGAAGAATTTTTCATTGGGAGTTTGTTAACTAATTAATTAACTAATGTTAACCAATGAAGCCCTAATGTAAAGTGTGACTGAACAATAAAGAATCAAAACACTTTCAAACAATATCTCTAGGGCATGCTGTAGTCCAAATTAGAATGTAAAAAAGTTTTAAAATAAATAGCTTATTGAGTCTAAATATTAAAGTATTTGGCACTGTGCTGAACACCACTGCGAATACAAAAATCTGAATGGCTATTTAAACCATTTAAATACATTTCAGAAGTAGCGCAGCTACTTTGTTTAAGGGGTTTCCGGGGTAATAACGCTGCATCTGCTGTCAGACACAGAATGTGCGCTTTCATCCAGAGCGTCTCTCACGTGTTCCGCCATGCGCTTCTCATCCGTGCTTATTTACATCAGAGTGCACACGCATCTTTAACGCAGCATGCAGCGGTGTTGTGCATTTAACCCGTTAATGGAAAAAGTATTCTTAAAATGCATTCAAAATTCTGAATAATTTTTAATAAATAATTATCTTCGGTATTTTGAAGTGCCCACGATAACAATACCGTGCATATTCATTATCATGATATCGAATTACCGAATACCGGCACACGTCTACATGAAGGGTCATGTGACATGCGTTTTCGGTTGTGTAGTGTAGACTGAGACCGTTTCTGAAAAGCAGCGGAAACGCCAGCGTAGACAAGGATCCTTTTCATTCTAAAACGCAGTTTCAAAACAAAAACGCACTAGTGTAAACGGGGCCTGAGAAGTACGCACACGTGAGGACGGTGCTCATAGAGCGCAGGAGTATTGAACGGAGTTATTTCTGCCACTTTACAGGCCTTGAACGGTTAAATACACAAACTTGTATGTGTCAAAATTAGGGCTGCAGCGATTCGTCGATGTCATCGATTACGTTGATTATAAAAATACGTCGATTAGCATGGAATGTGTCGACGCGTCGCACCTTTAGCCACACCCATTGTGCAAGTCTGCAGTTGTCACTGCTTAAGACTGTTTTTCTGCCATGTTTAACACAAACAAGACTCTAGAGCAGAAGGTAAAGGCTAGTATGGCAACATCACTTCACTTCATAGAGCGTTCATAGAGCATTCTATTATTATACGACCGTCAGAACCGCATGTATATAGCCAAACTGACGCCTTTACATTGTCAGGATTCACAACCGCATTTAAAGCTGCGCTGAATGAACGGAACACCACGGAACATCGAGTTGCCTATATAATCATGATGGGTTTAATTCACCCACAGAGACAGAGAAATGATTGCGTTCATCTTAATATCCACTACTGAAGCTGCTGTCAGTGCCGTGGGAGTGATTGCGCAAGCTCTGAGACGTGCGCACCAAACGCGCTCTCTGCACTCGCTAACAAAGCATTTAAAGTCATTGTTAGTTGTTTAACTGTGTTATGGATAGGACAAGCCTCATTTATTTAACGGGCTGTCAACTGATAAAACTTCCCGGTGTTATGACGCCATTTTTGATTGCTCTAGTGTCCTGAATGCGGTTGTGACTTCAGCTGTTCATTCATACAGATATGTATTCAAGCAGATGTTTTAATCTGCTGAATAAATAAAACATTTCAAGTCTCTCACATGTACGCAACTGCTGTCAGTCCCAAACAGTAACTGTGAATGCAGCTATAATGTGCATTTCTATTGATTGCATTGTATCACTGCCCTGTAATTCTTTCTTTCTTTCTTTCATTCTTTCTGTCTTTTTCTTTTTTCATTATTTATTATTGTTATTTCTTTTTATTTCTTGAATTGTTATTATCTTTATTTATTGTTATTTTCTTTCTTTCCTTCTTTTTTTCTTTATTGTTGTTATTATTTATTTTTGTAAAGTATTAATTATGAGAAGACGTTTGAATAAAATATTAAAAGATTAATAGCAGAAGTTACTGTTATTATTCATTGATAGTTTAACTAAAGAATTCATCAACTGATAAGAAAACAAATAGATTAATTGGAAAATAATCGATAGATTAGTCGACTAATCGGCAAAAAATAATCAATGGATTTGTCGACAATTACAATAATCGTTAGCTGCAGCCCTAGTCAAAATTCCCATCTTTGCAAGCATCCTTGTAAACACAGTAATTTAGGTCTTAAAAGTGAAAGCAAACAGCTGAGAAAGAAAACGTGTAACAGTATATTGGATCCGGCAGCTCTTAAAGTGACAGCAGTCTAATATTCCCGCTGTCTGTCAATCATGTTAAATATCTCACTGCTCTTGACTAAATCACTTTTGTAACTTAGAAATAACTATTTAAATTTACACAGTGAAGAATATACAGTGATTTTATGCATTATATTAATTTATACAATGTATGTAGCATTTCATATATATTTGTTCTACTGTAGTTTTTTGTCCTATTGCTTGTAATTAGTTTCTTATTCTTATTTAATCACTGACTGTTTACTTGTCTTCAGTGAGCTAGAGGTTTTTTTTTGTTTTTTTTTTAATTTAATTTAGGCTAGTTGTTAGTTTTTGTGATATTGACACTGGTGACAAGAATTATGAAGTTTCTATGGTATCAACATTTTTATATCATAAAGACTTCATTTAAAGCTATATTGTGATATGTATCGTTACCGTGAAATAAAACCACTCATATCGTGATAAGATTTTGGTCATATCGCCCACCCCACCTCTAAGCTAAAATCATAATTCAGATTGTTGCGTGAAGTAATATCACACAAAAAGTTGCAAAGTTCCATGTTCGCTTGCTAACATGATGCTAGGGTGCTCAAAAACAGTTGCTCATGCATTGCAAAGTGGTTGTTGTTAGGGCATTGCTAGGGTTTTCTGAGTCTAAAGAGTTTATTCCCAAGACTTCAAGTTATTCTGGTCCCCAGATATAGTTGAATTCCTTTGTACCAAGTGTTTATAATTTTGATTGCCTCAAGAAGTAAACAAAAAAAACGGCACATTTGGAAGTATTATTCATTCCCCAACAAGTATGGTATCCTTTTCTTCAAGCAGCAGATGAGATGAGGAAATGAGGTACATTTTCTGAAAGCACAGCACTTTCAAGTAAGTGGGCAGGAAGAAACAACACGTATCCCTGGACAGCACTTGAGTTTCCTTAAAAGCAAACCGGCCAAATAAATGCATCCGTTGAAACACAGCATGCTCAAGTTTACAGGAATCACTAGCCCCTAAACACAGGTTCTCATGATGTGCACAACCAGAACTTCACCAGAATTGACTTTGTATCACTTCCTGTGTATTAACCAGCATCAACAAGATCACATGATGCAAGAATTTCCCTCTGGTCACATGACTCACACCCTCCCTTTTCTTTAACTGTTCCTGCCAGTCTGGAAACCATGGCAACGGCCGGCTCAAACCAGTTTGTGACATAGGCCTCGTTTTGCAAAGTCAGGCAGGGTTCAGGTGCGACGGAAAATGCTTTGGACTTTTTTTTTTTAGGCAGAGCAGAGTGCCACTCGAGGGGAGACTAGCATGCTGAGCAAGCACATATTTGAGTGTGGTCTTTGGGAAAAGTTGAGCGTATGACGGTCGTGTTTGTAGAGTGTGACATCTTTCAACTCAACTTTCTGCCCCTCCCCCATCCCGCATGGCATCAAGCCACCTCCTTTGTTCTTTATCATGAGCTCCACTCTGTTTCATCACGACTTCTGTTTGTCTTTTACATCAATCATGTATTCACAAACAAATAGGAACTGCCTTCAGTTTATCATGCAATAAGTTTAACATCCAAACAACCACTCTGAGACTAAGTGTCAAGGTAAATAACCACTATTTGAAACATTCTTTTTGTATTTCAAGATCGATTTAAAAGAATCATCAAATTAAAAGAATCACTTGACTAGCAACCACCCAGAACACCCCAGCAACTGCACAGCAACCTGACAATAAACCACTAAGAACAGCTCAGGCCTTAGCAAACAAACTACAAACGCCATGGGAAGTTTTATTAAAAATATGCAAAACATCTAGTTTTGTATTTTTTTCTACTACTGAGGCAAGGTTCATGTGTAATTATGATAATATTAACACTTTACACTACAGCTTAATTTAATATTAAAGTTAATTACTCTGTATACTAATAAATTAAAGTTGCATAAAATAACCATTTCATGCATTATGAATGAACACTAAATAAACAATAATTAATATATAATAATTAATTATATATATTTAGATTACACATATGCTATCCATTATGTTACACTGACATGCAAATCAGCATATTAGAATGATTTCTGAAGGATCATGTGACACTAAAGACTGGAGTAATGATGCTGAAAAATAAAGAATATTTTAAACTATCTAAACAGAAAATCGTTATTTAAAATTGCAATAATTTTTCACAATAGCACTGTTCTTACTGTATTTTTGATCAAATATATGCAGCTTTGGTGATTGTAGATTTTTCACACACACACACAAAAAAAACTTTAAACTTTTGGATGGGTCTGTATGTTTATGATTAATCTAGATTAATAGATGGTGTCAAAGTTTTTAGTTGATGGTACTTAATGAATTAATGTTATTTAATTAAAATGTAGATTTTTGTGGATGCAAACATCTCATACACTTCATCCTTTATCTGTGCATCACTAAACTTCATCTGAAAGTTAGTATATATGCTTTGGTTTCTGCATGGTTTCTGATTTAATACATTCTAATTGTTTTATTTTTCAGTGTTATTTAAAAGCTAAACTTGAATCGTACACATGGTAATTAATCGTGGACTCAAGTTTTTAAAACCAGCAAAGCAAAAGCACCACCACAGTGAGCTCAGGCACTTCTCCTTTGCATCTACTTGATACCTTGTTGACTTTGCATTTAGCAGATGCTTTATATTCAGAGCTACAAGCACAAAGTCTCAGCGGAGCAAGGTGAGGTTAAGTGCCCTCAACAAACATAAAAGTGAACCGGCAGGACCAAGATCACGCTAATTCTCCAGTTCACAGGTCACTACTACCAAAGATCAACAATTGAGTTATTTCATTTAAAAGGAGGCTTGGGAATAAAAATAAATGTGTTTATGTTCAGCCTGTGACCTACCTCTTTGATGTGCTCATGTCCACAGGCTCGTCGCTGGTCTGCACCTCCACCTTGATGGTGGCCTTCACTTCCCCGGCCCGCAGGATGTTAGCCACCTTGTTGGCCTGTTCGCTTCTGGTCTTCAGTCCATCTACAGCTTCAAGCTCTCCTTTCTCGAGCTTGACCCTCTTCAAGTCGGCCTCCGAAGCAGGGGCATCTCGCTCCAGCGCCCGCTTTTGACTACGCGTCTGACGCACTGCGTCTTCTGACATCTTCTCACCTGTAAAACAATATCACTGAGTCAGGTATATTCAGGCAGATAGCCATTATATGTGTGTGTATATATATATATATATATATATATAAATAAATAATAGTTCTTTCTGTTTCTCGAATCTGATTGGCTCAGAGCATTTTCCAGCGGTGCGATATTCTAGTTATAACAGAACTCCAACTGTTTCACTGTTTGTATCACTCCACTTGCAGTAGCCTATTTCTCACAGCGAGTATCACGGCGTACGCCCAAATCCACTATAATTTTATAAATAATACTGATTTTGTGTCACGGAATGTAGTTTTAAGAGTGTTTTTGATGAGAATGTATGCCTCATGCCGATATACAGGCATATCGCACTGCTACTCGTGTGATTTTCTCATCTATAGTTTCATTTGCCTTAAGTGATAGACTTTGGAAATTATTCAAGGTAGAGATCCTGAACAGGTTTGTTTTAGGTGGCGTTCACACAGGATCATCTGAAGCCAGTAATATCAAATTGTCTAAAAACCGTCAGCTATATTGATCCATCACTAATACAACATTATGTAATATCAAGGACACAGATTTAACTTTGGACATCAAGTGGCAACCCGAAACAATATCAAAACTATTTATTGCATTTATTTAAATAAATTTAAATTTATTATTTGTCACATTTAGTGAATTTATAAAATAATATAAAAAAAATTACTATTAAAATACCAAAGCAAAGAAAAATCTGTTAAAAATAAATAAGCAGAATAAATAATAAATGGTAAAATAATTATTTTAAATTAAAATAATATTACTAAAATATAACTTAAATCATGATTTGTTGTGATGTGCTGCCATTGCTTCTTTTAAACAACTCAAGACTTCCCTTTATAGTTTGAGTGTTTAATTTCTAAATGTCTAATTCAACACACAAATCATTGCAGATGCCACAAACCATGTTTATCTCATCGACCCCATATTCAAAGTAGCCTGGATTGTACTTTCTTTCCCGTTGTGTAGTTCTCTTTATAGGTTTTGAGGATGAGGGCATGCCATGCAATCAGTCCAAAGATGAATTTGCACCAATAGGCCTAGCCTATACTGTAGAGTTTGTTCGAACACGTGGCCTTTACGTCAACGACACGACAAAAGATTCTCCTCCCTTATAAAACTCTAAACGATTACTCGCATTTGACATGGTTTTTCGCGTTAATCGTTTCTGAACAGATTTGTGCCCCTTTTTTGGGTCACGACCCACTGGTTGAGAACTACAGGTAGCCTATATGATGAATGCACCTGTGCAGGAAAGATAGATTTCTAAAGCTAAAGATTGGCATTTCTTAAAAGACAATCCACAGAAGCAAAGTCCACAAACAGGAAACACAATCAAGAAGCCTGAACTGTGCCAGGCTGTGAGCTTTAAAACATGCATGCAAAACCCAACAGCCACTTACAGGAAGCAGATCCATCATTTGGATACATCAAGGCACATACGAGACGTGCCGACCTACCTGTCTTACATATGATATCAGCCATCTGATAGCAAGACAGCTGACTCAACACCCAGGCCTGCTCTCATCTGCCATGACATCACTGGGGCTCCACATGACCCTTCCCAAGATTCCATGGGACACAAAGCATTTCCCCTGAAAACCAGTTTGAACTGGTCGGTGGACGCAGCGGAGAGACTGAAGCAGGTTTTTAACCCCTTAAGAGACTGACTGGCAGCGAACGCGGCCACACAGACGCAGGAGTTTTGCCAGTGGGGGGAAGGGCCACACGCATTCCAAAACACAAGTCTTTCAGAGATGAGGAGGAAGTGTCCGCCCCTTTGTTGCTCGCAAAATAACAACCGCCACAGCGGTCTCCACAATAAAAGGTAGTCAATAAACCAAATGACTAGACAATTGTAGCGCATATGATCATGCAGATCCAAACAAGCTTATGCAAATTGCAGGAGAACCTCCATTCTGAAGAGAAAGTTTCAGTGTCTTTTGATCCATGTGATTCACTGTCTGATCCACTTTCCCTTTTGTTTGGGATTGTCAGACAAGTATTTTTTTTAGAGACTGCACTCACAACCTATAGGTAATTAAATATTTTACAGTAGAAACATATTCATCTTTTTTTCTTTTTTTTTTAAATTATGACTTTAAGGCTTTTCCAAACCTAGAAACCACAGATTCTGAAGAGCATCAAATCTAAGTTTTTCAAAGTTGTAAATAAAGCAAAGATTATTGTAATACGTTTAGCAAGAGAATGGTATTGCAAGTCTTTCTGCTTCACAATTTTCTGTTTTATTCAATGTTATTTTTTCTAACTATTTGTGAAATTTACAAGCAATTTTTGAGTGAAAATGGTTTCAAAGTAAATCAAACACCAACTATTTTTCAGTGTAACAAAACACATTTTTCTTGATGCATCAACTTTAAATGACTATTTAATTATTCATTAAATCATTAGCTTAAAGGAGTCTTTGCTGTACTTAATTGATAAACAACATTGAACATTTAACACTCAGTTTCACAAATCATTTCCAACTAAGAAACGTTGCATCACCAGCTAATGTCATACTGAGAACAGGACTGCCATGTTTTCACACCGAGTGACTAGTTTAGTCATACACAAGCCACTTGTTCTGGTTAGGAAATGGATGCTTGTCTGCAAGACATGTGGCTTGCAAAGCCTCATGGGAAGTGGATGGCATCAGATCTGTGCGCCACTCATGCCTCAACAACAGGGTTTGATACGATGAACCCAAACTCTTTTTAAAAGAATCAACTCGTTTCTGCACTTTCATATCCGCTTCAAACAGACCACAGAGTAACGCAAAACAAGAAGATTAATATTTTAATAACAACAAACATATTGCAGAGGATTATTTACATCAGTGTTTGGGTTTTGCTAATCAGATTGAGATTGTGATGTCATTTAAACCACATGCTACATAGAGGTCGCGCATTTGTTTGTTTACTAACAATTCCACTACGGAAATACTCAAATCTTGGTGACGTCTGCACACGATAAAGCGCTAACAGCGCGATGTGGTGTATTGGATTGTCTCAGCTGTGTGAAAAACATGTCTGTTCATGCCACGCTGCGGCGAGCTGGGAGTGCGGTGACTATCCTCACAGGGCCTGATGAAGAAGAGTCGTCTGATGTAATGACTGCCCTCAGGGCGCAGATCGAGCAAGACAATAGGACGCATCGCCAGAGCTGTACAACAACACAGCATGGTGGCAATACAACCCAAACTGGATCGGTACGTTCAGCTGCTCAACAATAAGGGCGACCCGCTGGCCTGGGACAGACGGGATGGTCACTTGACCGAGTGCAAACTTGAACATCTGATTTTCAAGTTCTGCTTATGGACTTTTTTTTTTAACTTGTCCGCTAGGTAACATTATGTAGCAGATTGACAAATGAGATTTGAAGAGAAGAAATGGCAAGAATGAATTGTAATAGCATCAATAATCACATAATTTTGAGCTATTATTGGAAAATTTCTTTGAACAGGAATATGTAAAAATTAAACAAATAAAAAAATTCTAAATTTAAAATGGGACTTTTTTTTGTTTTTACAAATGTAAATAAATATAAAATGATAAACCAAAAATATATTTTCTATAACACAAATATGTAAAAAACACAAAAATAAATTTAATATAAAATATATAGTTTAAAAATAATAAATTAATGTAAAAATTTCTACATTAAAAAAGAACATTTTTATTTAAATTCATATTTTAATTTTAAAAGAAAATAAAACAATTAAAAATAAATGATGTATACATGAAAATGTGTGTGCATGTATAACATTTAAATTCAAATTGTTAAATCATAATTTAATTAAATTATAAATTGTGTGTGTGTGTGTATGTAAATTTATTATAGACATAAAATACATAAAATTTTACAGTTTTGTTAGAATAATACAAAAATTTTAATTTTAAATGGAATTTTTTTTTAAATATAAAATTATAAATTTAAGTTTAATGAATTTTCTATAAAACTGACTTTTTATTGTTGGGGGGCCAGTAAAAACTTGTTTTGTTGGCAAAACAAGTTGCTGAGCAACTGAGCAAGAAAACGCCTTATTGATTCCTTTAAAGCATTATTGAATCCTAATGAAATGACTTTTAACTGAACATCAAATTGAATTGAATGAATTGAATTAATAAGTGTTTATTCAAAGTTTATTGCAAACTTTGCAAAACAAACAAACAAACAAAAACAAACAAAAAAAACAAACAACAACAAAAAACAAAAAAACAAAAATCAAATCCATTTGTTGCCAACACTTAACATCTGGTGCCTATTCGTGTCAAAATCACCGCCATGATGCTAGTGGCTGCAATGCTTTGCAAAGTGGTTACTTACAGGCCCAAGTAAAAAAAGAATCCAAGTATATGACTTTCTGCTGGATGAGTTATAATTCAAAGTTTAACACTTTGTGGTAGGGGTTTTGAAAAGCCCTCAACTCCAAGTACGAGTGTTTTCAATAACTCAAGTTAGCAAAAACCACTAATTTCGCACAAGTCACCTCAATCAGAGATGAGAACTGAGACACAGGTCAAACTGCAGTGGACTATTGTCTAAGTGTTTCCTGAGAAGGACAGTGGAGTCGCTTTAACAGAGCTTGTCCAGTTCAGAAGGA
This sequence comes from Spinibarbus caldwelli, assembly GCA_039654775.1. Classification (NCBI taxonomy): domain Eukaryota; kingdom Metazoa; phylum Chordata; class Actinopteri; order Cypriniformes; family Cyprinidae; genus Spinibarbus; species Spinibarbus caldwelli. The sequence continues at coordinate 17,312,771 of CM077230.1, read as the reverse complement.
CTTCCTGATTGTGTCACCAACACATTTCTGAAACCAATCAGATGATAAGCACTGAAAAACAAAGTTCCAGGTAAGTTTGCAGAGTCTAACGTGCTACAGATGTTCCTCTGGATCTCTCACAACTAACACGTCTTGTCATCCAACAATGACGAAGTGGCTGCCAAGAGGGTTGAGTCAAAGGTGCCCCTGCAGGCTCCAGTCCTGCATATCAAGGGTTAAGCCCTGCCATTTTAACACCACAGACAGATCAGGCCACAAGGGTGTTACCTAACAAAATGGACGTCGTTAACCCTGTATCTGCCGGAAGATCCACCTGGTGTGCCCCCTAGCAACAGGACGACACAGAAAGAAAGTACAGCCGATTGCTTTTCACGTGGGCACAAAGAATAACTTGTGTTGTAAGAACAGTCGCGAGCAGCCACCCCCTCTCCACACACACACACACACACACACGCACGCGCATCTACCCATCCCCCACTGTGATCTCAAACAGACTAGAGTGCAAATGTACACTGACGCACACACTTATACTACACTGGCCTTCAGATCAGTTATAATCAAATTGGTAGATAAGAATAACCAGCACTCTGGGCAGCACCAAAGTGCGTTTAATTTACAGTAATTACTAGAGATGGTCACCACATACGACTTCTTGTTTAGTGAGGTCAACTTGTATTTTTTTTTAATTTTATTTTTAGCGCTGTGGGTCAATTAGCATGCTAAAACCATTTCAGAAGTCACGTTTGAGGTTACATCTTTTTTAAAGCTCGACCGCTATAGCCATTCAAACAGAGTTTTTTTTTTTTTTTTTTTTCTCTTTTTACATATTGGCACAAGATGGACCGTCAAGTAAAAAAAAAAAAAAAAACATCCATTTGCAATCACAAATGACAAACAAAAAAAGTTGCATGTTTAAGTTCATCCTGTTGCTATAGCCAAACACATTCAAGCAACTGTCATTTTAACCAATACGAATGTTAAATTTTTTAAATGGTGTTGAATGTTAGAAACAACAACCTCTTAAAAATTCTTTCAAATTCTTTACCGTCTTATGGTGTGTGCACACCAGTGAATATATGCATTGCGTTACTTGCTCTACATTATTCGCAGGATGTTTTTCGCATCACTCACGCAAATAAAAACATAAAAATACTTTTCTGATACAACGGAATGTGTCAAAATCGACGTGTCAATAAGCTCTTCGCTGATTGGCTTGTGACAACGTGTCATGCGAATTTTCCATTCTAGTTGAAATTTTTGTAACTTGCGCAGAAGACGCGATTGAGAAGAATAATGAAAATTTGCGTTTTTGCATTGACTTTGTATGTAATTTACTATCGCAAATAATTAAATTTGCTTTTTGTGTGCACACCAATAGGGTAACAACAAAAAATTTAAAGTCCCCCTGTAATCAAATATTTTGTCCCTTAAAACTAGGGCTGCACGATATATTGAAAGTGAAAGTGACATGTCATACGGCCAAGTATGGTGACCCATACTCGGAATTCGTGCTCTGCATTTAACCCATCCAAAGTGCCCACTGCGTTGGGGGTTCGGGGGCACCTCAAGGGCACCTCAGTCGTCGTATTGAGGGTGAAGAGAGCGCTGTACATCATGTCATTAATTACTCACCCTCATGTCGTTCCAAACCCATAAGACCTTCGTTCATCTTCGGAACACAAATTAAGATATCTTTGATTAAATTGGAGAGCTATCTGACCCTCCATAGACAGCAATGCAACTGAAATGTTCCCAGGTTCAGAAACGTAGTAAATACATCAGTAAAACAGTTCATGTGACATCAGTGGCTCAGCTTCAGTTTTGCGACGCTACGAGAGTACTTTTTTGTGCAAAGAAAACAAAATTAATTTACTCAATTCTTCTCCCCCGAGTTACGTCTTCCGCTATTTTGGAGAGTACCCAAGAACGTATTTGACGTAATCTGCGTTATTTACGTTTGGGGGGAAAGCGTGCATGAACGGATAATCTGCGTAATAAGCGTTGTTTACGCTTAGGGGAAAGCATGTGTATGTATTGTGATACTCTCTAAAATGGCGGAAGACATAACTCGGGGGAGAAGAATGGTTGAATAAATTGTTATTTTTGTTTTCTTTGCGCAAAAAAAAAAAAAAAGTATTCTCGTAGCGTCGCAAAACTGAAGTTGAGCCACTGATGTCACATGGACCTGTTTTACCTATGTATTTTACCTATATAAGGACCTGGGAACATTTCAGTTGCGTTGCTGTCTATGGAGGGTCAGATAGCTCTCCAATTTAATCAAAAATATCTTAATTTGTGTTCCGAAGATGAACGAAGGTCTTACGGGTTTGGAACGACATGAGGGTGAGTAATTAATGACATAATTTTCATTTTGGGGTGAACTAACCCTTTAAAGTCCACATGAACCGGAAGTTGCTATCTACTTCCACTTTGGTGTTGTGACGTATTTCCAACTGAAATAGAATATTAAATAGAGGACATGGTCACTACAATTTTTTTCATAACTTGAATGGATTAATTGTTTATCACAAGACTAGGAATGTGCACTAACAAAGTAAATAGTTTTCATTTTGATTTCACTGGATGAATGCAAACCAGCCTAATTATATTGCGTGGTTTAATTAGCTTGCTAAAACACAGTAAAACCTTCTAGGAAAAGCTGTAAAGATCACATGCCTGACCGTTTAACTACGCAACAAGACACATTCAAACAATCTTAAGTTTATAAGAGGTATTCAATTGTTACAATTTCATTATGTATGAACAAATCCATACAGACAGTTCACCTTCATAATCCAGTTGTCAAACTTAACTAATCGGCTGAGGACTTAATTTAGATTGAAGCACTTATTTTGAATGGCAGCCGGATTCTGCAGTTAATCTCTCTGGTCAGTCGGGCCGAGAGCCAGATCTACAAGAACCGATGGAGGAAACAAGGGGATCGGCCTGGTTCTGCATGGCATTTTAATCAAATACTGAAGTGTATTCCCTCAGACATGATTCTGTACTTCGCAACTGCATATTAAATTTACTAATTTGTAGCGATCATTGTACAGTACCACAAATCATGCGGCTTGTTGAGGAGAGGTGTGCTATTAGTTTTCCAAGCGATCAGATTTACTATTTGCACAAGGCGGACAATAAGAGCCAGACTTCCATTGAAAGACAGACCCGAGCCATATCTAGGACCACAATCGTTAGAGATATTTCTTCTATACTAGGGCAAAATGCACATATAGGAAAAACAAATAAGCCCCAATGTGTCCGAGGTGTGCGAGGACCCATAAGTCTTCGCTCCTGGATGAATACCTTAACGGTGTATTCATGTCACTACGGCACACAGAGAGTTCCAGAGTTGCCGCGTCAGCAAAGTCCAGCTTTGACACACAGCGGAAAATACTGCTGGAGAAACTCTAGAAAAGCACAGAATTAGCTTCTTGGTTCGTCACAAGCCACCTTCCTACACAACTCAATGCACTGGTAAAAAAAAACATGTCTGAAGCATAAATATGCCGTTTATTACTCAAGATAACTTCATTTTTCTCCTCCTATCATGATTACAAATTGAACTTCAAGAACTTAAATTGACGGGCCTTCTTTTATAGTCAATGTGTGTTTTACTAGTATTACAGGTACTACTACTTACCTTGCCTATAATAAAACTACATGAACAGAATGAGAAGCAAAACTTAAGTTCTTCATATTCTTAATTACACTCTTACATGTTGGGAATTAAAATGTGTTCTAAAAATTGTTTGATTAAATATTTAAAAATATTAACTATTTAAGGGATAGTTCATACAAAAATTAGATTTAAGTTTTTTTTTTCATACTATGCAAGTCAATGGATACAATTAACTGTTTGGTTACCAACATTTTTCAAAATTTCTTTTTTTGTTTTCAACAGAAGAAAGAAACTCGTACAGGTTTAGACCAACTTGAGGGTAAATGAAAATTTGACATAACTATTTTTGGGTGAACTTACCTATTAAGTCTACTAATTTAAGGTTTTTTTTTTTTTTTTTAAGAAATTGATTTTTTCACCAACTTTTCGTAACCAAATTTCTCCATGACCAAACCACTGTCATTGGTCAGTAACACCCCCCTACAATTTCTACAAAACCTAAACAATCTATTCAGATCTATTTACTATTTCATAAGTATAAGTTTTTATGAAGCCGGTAAAACCAATAACCAATAAGTGTTTTATTATCTGGCAGGATACCCCTACACCTTACTGATAATGACAGTCAGCTGAAAGTGAAACGTTCAAACGCTAATACAATGGCATGTACTTTTGGTCTACAGCCAAAACAGAAGCGTCTTTCAAAAAAAAAAAAAAAAAAACGACACTGCGCCCTTCATTTTACACGCCTAGCTATATGTCTCCAGCATTCTTCACCTGACTTTCCTCATCTGACGTTATCAGGAAGTTAAGATTGAACAGTAAAAAGATCTCGCTAGATTTCAGTGGCCATGTGTCAGTCTCCAGCCCTTCCTGTTTACCACCGGCCACCATCTCATATACAGAAGCTCTGGTGTGTTTCTCAGGTGCAAATGAACAGAACTCTAAAAACCCATCCCTCATTTCTGCTAAATATACTTAGCTACAAAACTATTATTGTTCAACAAATCTCTTATGGAGAACACAGCTGGTCTTCAGGCTTGTCCTTGGCGTGGTATGAGATTCGGAGAGACAAGCCCGTTACGACTCACTTGAGAGGTGCCAAGTGGCTTAGCTGGTTGCCTAATAGACACTCAGCATGGTACGCCAGGATTCGACAACACCCAGCACATACTGACATGACATATTGGGATATTCTTGCTTGTAGGACCAAAATCCAAGCATTTGCAAGTGTTTTATTATGTACTATGATTATACTTGGTGGTTTCTTGTGACACCAAGTTGGTCCCACCCAATTTATTTACAAAAAGCCACTCAAGTCATCCTTCAGACAAAACAATTTAAGCCACCACACCCATGCAGACCAACCTTGAACTACACCTCTGCTCCACCATGAGAAACGGCTCAAGTATTTCAGCAGGATTGTGATATCATGCATCATCAAAGCTGACAAACAGTGGACGGTCAGTTACACTTTTACACTAAGTCCAAAGTCTCAGAATTGAAACAACTTGCATTTCATAAGCAACACAGATGCTAAATTCATCTCAGGTCAGTTTGTGGACGTTCAATGGGTTCAAACATAAGAGCGATATTAACCAGAACAGGGTTGTGGGAACATAATTACAAAACAATTACGCACTTACTTGGGTAATTGACGCAACACACTTGTTACTCATGCAATTTGCCAATTACACACTACAGTGGTTGTTTATGCTCAATGCGGCATTCATTTGATCAAAAATACAGTAATATTGTGAAACGTCATTACAATTTAAAACAACCGTGTAATGTTTTAATATTTTTAAACTGCAATTTACTCTTCTGATGCAAATCTGAATTTTCTGCATCATTCAGTGTTACGTGATCCTTCAGAAATCATTCTAATATGCTGATTTGCTGCTCAAGAAACATTTCTTTTTAGCATTTTTTGTGGAAATCTTTCCTGGATTCTTTGTTAAATAGCATTTATTTGAAATAGAAATCCTTTGTAACATTATAAATGTCATATGAATTCTTTATACTTCAAAAAGATACTTATGAAACCCCAAACTTATGAATGTGTATAAGCTATATTTTGTAATTCATGCCACGTACGACAACACATTCAGATATTACATTTATTAACTGCAGGACAACTAGCCTAAACTAGAGAAACTTTGAACTCTGCTCTTGGTCTCAACCTCTGAAATGACGACTTATATGTTACTAGTCACAAAATGTAACACCAAGAACCATGCCAAATTTTTAACTGTTACTGGGATGGAACCTATGACCACAATTAGCAGAATAACTCTTTATCGTTAACCCTTTTAAACCCATTGAAATGTCTAAAAACAGGGCTCACTGTAAATGAAAGTTCAGACTGTCTTGGTTTCACATGAACACTTTTACATGGCTGGTGTAAATATCACATGACCAGTTTGTCCTCTCTGAAAAATGATGTCCGTGTCAAAGGTCCATAAAAGGAAGAATGTAAAACGTGTCATAACAGAGATACCACCACCATAATTGGTACATATAATATTTAAAGTGTCTATTATTACACTATTATGATGTAAACACATACAACTGTAAACAGTGGGGAAACTCAGAGACTCATTTTGATGAAGTAACTGATTGATTCACATTAAAATATTGCATATTTCAATGGATTGTTAAATGAAATTAAATAAAGTGAAAGTAAAATTGCTGACCAACTAAGCAATTTCAACTCTGGTTTCCTACTAGTTACAATTGTGAGCAGGTATAAAACACATTTTCATAACTTATAAACTTATTTAACTGGACTGGACTGTTCAAGGGTTAAATTAAATGTGCCCACGAATTTGGGTGAATATAAGACGAAATGGGTCAATTTAACTACCCACAACCCTGAAACTGTTAACATTTCTGTGCATTACTGCAATACAATCCAATGATGATAAAACACAATATCTGTCAGATGATCTAAAGATAAAATCCAACATTTCCTAACTTCTTGTGTTTAAAAAGGAGTTTGAGCTTAGTAAAACTCAGTGGCAACAAACCAACTTTTAAATAAATAAAGCCCGGTGAGTTTAGTGCTGAGGAAGCAAAACTAGTTAGCTAACCCGGCTAACATCAGCTAATGCTGACTAACTCATCAACTCCAATTAGCAGGCGAGCTAAACGACTAGTTTATTTTCCCCAAACTGAAAACAATTGACAAGTTTCTTCTCTAAAGTTAATTATTACATCGCATTGTATCGGTTTCGAAAGAGTTAGATGGAATCTGTCAAATTTATTTGATGAAACGGATGGCTAAGTTTGTAAATCCTGTTTAACTCAACAGTCCAGTTGCTAGCAAAGCTAATGTGAAGTCAAAACACTCTGAAAACGTCCAGTTATCACTCAATCTCTCTTTGTGGGAACTTACTGAGAAGATGAAACGCTTATTGGTCTTCAGAGGGCCTTCCAGGCGTCTAGTTGTTGTTATTTACCCTAGTATTTCTGGTGTAAAACTATCCCGGGGATCCCTCTCTGTCTATCTGCCCTGCCCGCTGCCGCTCCGGTCGCCAAATAAAGATCCTCGCTGCCTACACATGGACCCGAGTCACCGAACCGCGCATGCGCACTGGCGTACATCGTGAGGAAGAGCATCCCCCTAACGCTTTAATTTCACAAATATTTACTATGGTAATCATAGTTTCAGACTAAATACAATAGTTACTACAGGCAATGCTGTTACTGTTATTTAAAAGACCTCACACTGTACATTTTTTGTAAAGGGAAAGATGTCAATATTATTTTTGGTTATTTATGGTAATGGTCAGGCAGCACAAAATGTTAATTAATTTCATAGGCTATTAAATTACAAACAAACAATTTTAAAAATTACAAAAAAATTTATATATTAATTTATATATATATATATATATATATATATATATATATATAAAATATGTATATATAAATAATATATATATATATATATATATATATATATATATATATATATATATATATACACACACACACCATTTTATAGTCATGAACTATATATATATATATATATATATATATATATATATATATATATATATATATATATATATAAGGGTTGGCTATATATATATAGTTCATGACTATAAAATGGTAAAATCAAAGAGAACGATTAAAACTGGATTATTTCAATTAAAGAGTGCCAAATTACTCAAAATTAAATCATTAAAAAATGCAGAAATATTTAAATAAATTGTTACAAACAAATTTAAATTTAAAACACATCATTCAATTAATAAAATACCCCTTAAACGTCAAATGTACCATAATTTCCTCTTGCAGTGATTTGATTGTAAATAAGAATCTGGATTTTAAGTTACTTACCTGATCAAATACAGGCTGAAAAAAAAAAAACATTTGTAGAAAATTTACATTCATTTTACATTATAAAAAACAAACAAACAAAAAAAAAAACATTATTTTGTATTTCGTATGAATATAAATATTGTCATTTAAAATGACCAGTTATTACGGCAAGATACTCATTTTACGTTTTGCATCTCGACCCAATTTACCAAACTCAGAGAAATCAAATCTGCTGCTACATTTTCAGTACAGCTGTGGCAAAAGTTTTAAAGTAATGTACAGTGATTTACATATTTGAATCTTAAGCAAAATTCTAGAACGCTCCAACACAAACTGGTCAATTTTACCCGGCTTCATTAAATAAATTACCAAATATTATTATCTTGTTTTATTGATGTCGCTTTCAAAACTGCGGGACAAAAAGTTATTTTCCACCAGGGCGCGCTCTGTGGCTCACTAATGTGACTTCTCCATTCAAATTTAATCAAACTTTTTACTTATTGAGAATGTGTATGTGTATACTAAATAGCATAATCTTTTAAATACGTGAAATTGTAAGCCTTCAGCACAAATATCAAGAAAATTATTTTGGTAAAACCTTTTTCTGTAACCACAAACGACTGTGATTGGTCCATCCTGAAGAGCGCTGAGAAAAGTAACAGAAACCAGATCACAACGTAACGCAGCTCTAACTAAACCCGTTGCTCTTATGTCTCGTAAACAATGTTTTATATCTAATAAATCATGTAGAAATGATTGAATTCCATAGACATACCAAGCCTGTTTCCTCTCCTCTTTCGACGGGATACAGTGTAAGGCATAGGGCGCAGGGCACGGACATTCATTCCTGATTTTTTGATGCTCTACACAGATGCTTTCTTGAAAACTCTTCAGTTTTTTTGAGTTGTTGTAGCAACCCGATACAGCACATGTCGAACCAGAGCTCATGTTTCAATTTCACTGTGTGCGTATGTCAAAAATGATTTTAGACAGACCGGAAGCTGAACACCGGCAAACGGAAATAGGGAGACGTATCGTTTTCCGAAGCAAACTTAATGCGTATATTCAGTAGTGCACACATATTACAGGTATTTAAAAGACAGAAACGTGTAAAGGCACAAATAGGGTATAAAAATACATTTGAAAAGTTTTAGAAGAGTTTTTACAAGCTCTTAAAGGGATAGTTCACCCAAAAATGAAAATTCTGTCATCATTTACTCACCCTCAAGTAGTTCCAAACCTGTATGAATTGAAATATGTTCTGCTGAACACAAAGGAAGATATGTTGAGGAAATTTGTAAACAGGCTGTTTTGGGGCACCAATGACTTCCATAGTAGGAAATAAAAATACTATGGAAGTCAGTGGTGCCCCAGAACTGCTCTGTTTCCCACATTCCTTTGTGTTCAGCAGAACAAAGACATTCATACAGGTTTGGAACAGTAAATGATGACAGAATTTTCATTTTTGGGTGAACTATCCCTTTAACTTTCATGTCGTTCTTTCATCTGTGGTTTGGAATTAAATTAAATCTTAGGCTGTTTTTACGTGGTTTCATAGTAGGACAACATCCAAAATGATTTTCTCTAGTTTAATTCATTTATTTCCCCAGCCTACATAAGATTATGTTATATTGTTATAATAAAAATCAAACCAGAATCCACTGGCCTATAAAATTATGCAATCTAGCAGGTTTGAATAGCTTGTTTGGATATCTGGTGACATCTATTGGTTGTTTTAAGGTATGACAGCTCATTTTAATGTACAACCTGATATTTTAATGTCAATAAATGGATATATTATGTTGCATTGCAAGATATATGAATTAAATTACAGAAAATAAGTAAAACTAATTCAGTTAATACACAGCAATCAATTCTATTTAAGTATATTCAACACTTTATATTGATTATCATACAAACCTTGCTGTATTCTAAGAAATAAATAGGCCTATATAGATAAAATTAAAATTTAACTATGACTAAACATGCAATTTCATAAGTAACACAAGAGAGATGAGATGAGTTAAAATCTTAATTGCAGTTTTAAAGTGAATGGTAAAATCATTAATAATAATAATAATAATCGTTTTTTAATTGTTTTAATGGGATGGTAGTTATTAAAGGATGCCTAAATGCTTGATTTACATATTAGCCTATATATTGGGTGACATATTAATAAAATAAAAGTTTAACAACGACTCTTTTAATAGTACAAAACAAATCGTCAAACAAGTCAATTAATAAACAATTAAGTAATAAATAATTAAATATATTTATTTTACAATAATTTATATTACTGTAATATGAATCAAATAAATAATACAATATTTCTGTTCATAATAAGTATTACTAATAATTAAAAACAGATTTTTTTGGGGGGAATGTGTAATGTAAGATACATCATGCCATTAGAAACAAGCAAAATGTGCAACCACGATTCCTACTTTAGTTATTTATAGTATGTGCTTTAATTAGTCGTAAATTGTAGAGGGAAGACACATCAAAGACTTTATTCGGGACGTTTTCTTAAAGAGACGACGCCCTTCTTTCACACCACTAGGGGGAAGCAAAGGTTAAGTTATCCTTACATTGATCAGCAAAGACTCTAATAAATTATTGTAGTTGTAAAAAGATCTTACAATATAACAGTTAAGTAGCCTAATAACTTTAATCGGGTTAGACGCCAAGGAGGCTGTGAGGGACAGACTAGTCAAAAATACTATAGTAATTTATAGTAAATACTATAGTGTTTTTCAACCATACTGTAGTAAAGTACTTGAATTATTTTTTTTTTTTTTTTGTGGTAATTCTATAGTTGCTGTGGTAACAACTATAGTAATATAAACAAATTACTTTACTCAATACTGTACAGTTTTCTACAACTATTGGGTATATTATACTACAATACACTACAGTTTACTGTATTTAATAAATACAGTATTTATTACACTTGATCAGTTCACTAGTTAATACTACAGTATGCTGTAGCATTCATTAACAAAGTGTTGTAAATACTATAATATATACAGTATAATACACTTTACTGTATGGTTCAAAAACACTAGTATTTACTATAAATTACTATAGTGTTTTTTTCATGTAGGACATACAGTATAAAGGTCCTAGATCACGTAATTTTCACAACTCACAACTTTCAAAATTGTTTATAGAGTTCTTGTCTACTGAAAGTCTGTTTTCAGACTGACAAACTTCAACTGAATAGTCGATGTGTGTTGTTAAACAACAGTACAATCCATTGAACGCACTGTCCCTTAAAGCCTCGTTTTCATTCCTGTCAAAAATTAAATATGGCACTACTCACAGGACACATTATATGATACTCAGTTTAGCCACTAGGTGGCAGTATAATAAAGTCATTTAAAGAGTTAAACCCTGATTTTATTCTGGCCTGAACTTGACCTTGACAGAACAATATATGTGCCCTTTAACTGAAATACATTGTAACAAATTCCAGCGGTGTGTTTATATAATAGAGTTTTGTATTCAAGATTCAAGTTTGTTGTAGGGTCAATGTATGTTAGGCTAAATAAAATCAGGATGATTTTTGATTTCACTACACAAACAAAAAAATAAATAAATATCAATACATTTATTTACTTATAAATATAAATTCGGTATAAAATAATATCTAAATTTACATTAAATATATGATTATCATTTTTTATCAAAGAAAAATAAATATTTAAAAAAACATTTGTTTTGCTAAAAAAAAATATGATAAATATTATTTTATTAAAGCAAAATTTATAAAAACGAATCTCCAAAATATGTATTATTATTCTTTAACGTTCTGCCACCTCCAGATATCGCGAGATTGTGTGTTGAATCGTAAAGTTTATCTTGAATTATTCGTGCCCCTCGGTTGTGAGTGATAGTGCCACATCACCTTCTCCCGAGGCCTGTTAATTAATCAGCTCAGTGGGTGGAAGATGGAGATGAGAAACTTCTGTCCTGAACTTACAAGCTGCTTGTTTTCTTGCCAATCCCGCCGTTTCCACAGAATACAGACCTTGCCATAAATACCAGGGAGGGGTGAAATCTCATTTGCATGTATTTAAATGAAACATGAATAATTTACAGAAGGCTTGCATAAGGAAAATCTGAGAGACGTTTAGTAGTCACGCTGAGCTTCAGGCTAGTACAAAGAGAGAAAACGGTCAAAAAACACACTTTACGGCTTCCTGGTTGAAACAAATGCGGCACTGTGTGTTATATGGGAGCGACGGCCCATTATAGCCGTTCTGGCAGCTTCACAAGCATCCACTCACTAGAACCTTCCATAAATTGTCGCCACATTAAAATGCCCCGCACGACATTATGGAAAGGCATGAATAGCCTTGTTAAAAAAAAAAAGGACAGGGGGGAAAAAAACAAAAACGAAAAATCAAAAACATGCACATGAAAAATGTCATTTTCAGATGAAAAAAATCTATTTTCACACTTAGCTGTTAACCTGCATCTACCCCGTTTTCGCCTTTTCCGCGTTTCTACAGTCTTGTTAATTTTATATGAAAGAGCATATTGCCACTTATCAGCGGGTGGTGCAGTAAAAGCGTTTCGGGTCAAAGCATGAACCCTGATTGGTTCTTCCATTAGAAGAAGCGTGCAGCCTGGCTTTCCTCTCAGCCAATCAGATGCGCTCACCGTGCCATTGTTCCAAATGTTGATTGTCTGCATTCTCTTATTAGACTCCCCCTTATGATTTGACAATAAATGACACATAATTGAAGCTCCTAATAGAGTGACCCTTCCTCTACAATTTCAAGATTACAGACTACGAGACTCAAGAAAAATGCGCGTCTGTTTGATTCAAACACGCCATTTGATGTATTAACAAGAAACAGAAATAATCAATTCACAAATAAACTGGTTGGGTGAACGGAATAAAAGCAAAAAAACAAGAATAGAGGTTTACTTATAAATTGCTGCTGCTCATAAAAACCTTCCCTGAACCTAAAATGTAATCATGGCATTTAAATACCAAAATATCTGATATTTTCAAGTTCAGCTGCAGGCTTTCAGATTAAAATAAATTAAACAATCGTAGGCTAGCCTACATAATTAAATCGTTATAATTTTGTAAAACATAAAACACATTCTTGTCGGTCCTGACTCCTGATTGGTCAATGATGTGAAACACTTCAGTTTGACGCTATTTGTTGTAGCGGAAGAATGCCATTTAATTTAGGCTATAAATAATGAAATAACGTTTAAATAAAAATAGTATACTTCATATTTTATTAAAATACTCAATATTTTTATTATTAACGTTTTATTTTGCAATTAAGACATAGTGTAAATAGCGACTCACTGTAGCCGCGAATAATCGCGATATATGATGCGGTCTTTCGTATTTGAAGGAAATTAATTTATACATTAACTATTCCACTTGTAAATACTAAAATGCGTATCCAAACATATTTTTTGGAAATATGTATATTTCCAATATGTATGTATACATATTTCCATATATGTATACATACATATATGGAAATGTATGTATACATATACCCCCCCCCCATGTATGTATATGAACCCCGGGGGTGCGGGGTCTGACTGGTTTTGCATTAAAAAAGACGAGGTCCTGTGAAAGTTCTGCTCCCTGTGTGTGAATTCAATAGCTCCTGCATTGTTAGCATGACAAACTGCTCTTCAAGTTCACAGAGTAACCTCCGCGGTCCCCGCGCGCAGACACACGCAAACACAGTCCCCCTGTTGACCCGCCACCCGCCCTCTCGTTCATTCTCAAGTCTATTTCAGACGAGTCAAAGGGCATCTTAGTTCTGAAATTTCAATAATGCTATCTTCTGGGGATGAAATGTTTTTTAAGGTCATGATTTTGTTTGCTTTATTTATTTATTTGTTTCGTGAGAACAACTGAGGCATTTCTCATATGACAGTTCAAACTGAAGACGCAACACTATTTAGGCTATTTATTCGAAATGTATTAGAAAATGAATTGTGGAATCTTAGCTTTTGTGTTCATGTAATGTTTCTGTGTTAATTTATTTATTTTTTTAATGTCATGTAAAATTGCAAAACGTGCAAAAAACTATAGCCTATATACAATTTAAGATCATCACAATTATTTTAGATTTAAATTATGACTTTTATTATTTGATGTTTTTGGCCTTTATGCTTTAGTTATTTTCTGTAATTATTCATATTTTATCACTTGTTTTGATTTATGGTCCATATGATAGTTATATGCAACTGATAATTCATCTCAAAATCGACATTCACTCTTTCATCTGTTTTGTAAACCCTTGTGATATAATTGCCTCAGTTATTTTGATCTCCTTAGTAGAAAACAATCATCACCACAGACTGCATTACAAACACTCTTGTATAAGCTATATATATATAAAATGTTTTTTAATATATAAATATTTATTCAGATCAGTTTGTTCAGAGGAATAAACATTATTTATTTAACCACCACAAAGATGAAAGAAGCAGCGAAAACCACAACAAAAAATGTAAAAACAGTTTTGTGTTTTTGTTTGTTTTTGTCTTTCTCATCTTGTGAAGGCTTGTTTTATTAATAGTGTGTCAATAAAAGAATATTTAAAAAATCAACATTTTATAATAGTTTTAAAATATTAATAAAGACAAATTAATAAAACTATTATTATTATTAAACTAAACAGTAAAACTAAATAAATGCAGTATTTTTATCGAGTGGTAATAAACAATTACAATAATTTCATTAAATATAAACATCTAGTGAATTTAAAAATCTTATTGGAAAAGTTGTTAGAGAAATTGCTGACGACTATTTCAACTTCTAAATTCATAACATAGTGAAATGGTAAATTACGACAAATTTAAAAAGGACATGTTCAACTCAAATTCTGTCAAATAATTTAATACACCAAAAACTTAAATTATTTTTAATTCCTATCCTTATACCTTTGTGATTGTATTCAGTATTGTTTTAATACAGATTTTGGTGACTAAACAATTTTGTATATATATATATATATATATATATATATATATTTTTTTTTTTTTTTTACATTTAGAAGCCTAAATGTAATAAGACGCAACAGCCAAAGGATGCAGGACTTCACAGCCAAACTCCCTCCTCACCTTTCCCGACAAAAACAATGAACGTCTTGGCATACAGAACTGTTTTACCGGAGCTGCTCGTCCAGACTGTTTGAGCTCTGTCTCTGGGCAGAGGATGGCCGAGGGAGGGGTGACCAAGGGGACAAGAGCTGCCACCCTAATCTCTACGAAAGAGGCTTGTTCAGTGTGGGTTTATCCCGTTGAGAGTAAGGGAATCTGCCATGCTCAGTAAGCATGTATATCAGGCCATCTCATGGCTCAATGGACGCTCCATGGGTGGCCCCTCCTGGTCAATACCATCGTACCCTCTGCCGGACCGGCCCAGAATAGGATAATCTCTCCTTCTTGCTTTCTTTCAGGCCAAAGTCTGGCCTCCTGGCGGCTGAGTCGTGACCTTGGCCCTGATCCCGGGTCAGTGTGGCTGGGTGACCGAGGGGCAGATTTCAGTAGGTGCACTGGAGCGCACTGGACCAGCACTTGAGCTGACAGTTAAAGGAAAACAATAGGAAGCAGGACTGATGTGTGTGTGTGTGTGAGTGAACTGGATTCCTCAGGTAATGAACACTTTCTGGCTGAGCGAAAGCACACAGTTTCTGACCCCAAAAAAATCTACTTTTTTTTTTTTTTGAGGTAAGGTGGCATTTGACCTTACGAAAATGCTGATCATCAACTTGAGGTCAGGTCAAAGTAAATATTATATGAGGTGGTTTACTTTCTATTAATTTTATATGAGGTTTGCAAGTTTTGTAACCCTGTTACTAAATAGATTTTTAAACATCCCTGATTTGTGATGTTTTTTTTTTTCTTTTGATAATTTTCAAGCAGTAATACCAATTTAAAAATGCAAATAAATAAATCAAAATAAAGATAATTTAACTTAAAAAATGCCAAAATGAGTAATAGTGTTGTAAACAAATGTAGAAAATGTAGAATTTTTGATATTCACTATATGAAATAATAATGTTATTTCACAATTTTGGGTGTCACACCACAATCATTCAGTAACAGGGTTGTATTACACTGCTGGGAATTAAAATTAGCTAATAATTAAAAAAATATTTTCTTTAATTTATATAAAATATAAAAATATATTTCTTTTTTTAATAGCAATTCAACGGTTTGTCAAAATTGTAAGATTTTAATTGTTAAATACAATCAAAAAGATTGTGACCTTTTAGTTGGGTTCAGGTCAGAATCACCACAGGGCTTTTGAGGTATTTTAAAAGAGCTGTGTTTCATTATAGGACAATTATGTTATATAATAGTTCATCAAACATATTATAATATTTCTCACAACAAATCATTATGGGATTTGTGCCTCTAATGCTTTGAAACACTACTCAAAGGACATCAAATTGTACCTTATTCATGAAAAAATGTCAAAAGATGCAAGAAAAGACAAAATCACACAGATAACAAGACAATTTTTTGCAG